>JAGGNH010000127.1:0-165226 GCA_026586065.1 Dioscorea zingiberensis
TAGAATCCATACAAACCCTCCGACCTCCATAGATTTTCCATGGAAAATAAGAGCAATCAAACGGCAAAATATAAAATTTTCCATGAAAATGTAGGGGAAAATACTACCAATCAAAACAACCACTTTTTTATTTTCCACAGAAAACTTTTCCATGGCAAACTTTTATCCATCCAATTTTCCATCTTGCAATCAAACACAGCCTTAGGGACTACTACCCCATCTAGTGTCATTTCTCCTTTGTCCATCCTACTTTGACTAAAAATTACAATGCATATATTACATTTTTACTTTTATTAAGCCTAAAGCCTCTATTCCTAAGGGTGTTCCTCCACAATTCTAGCTTCTGATTAATTTCATCTTTAGTCTCATCAACTAGCACAATATCATCTGCGAATAATATGCACCATGGGATGTCATCTTGTATACAACTATTTAACTCATTCATTACTAGCATCTTGGGCATCATCATATGTAATTTATTTATTTATTTATTTGAATTTGTTGATCTGGTTCCTGTTTGAATTTTGTCGGAAATTAGCAGTTCGGACAATTGTTGTCAGTTCATTTGTCTGTTTTCTTGACTGCATCCAAATTCAGTGCTCTTATTGGTTAATGCTCAATGATTACATATTTTTGGGTGCCTTTTTAAATTATCTTTTATTGAAAACCGTTCAATAAGGTCTACCACATTTAATACCTGTTTCTTTGTAGATTAGTGTTCTTTTAAAATGTATAGTTCATGAAACTAGGTCTAATTGCCAGGACATATCTAAGTTAGCAAACTACTGTTCATGTATTCTGTCATTATTTATATATTTTCATTTAGGTTGCTTTATACCAACTTATATTTTCCTGAATGATGCCTATTCTTAAAACAATAATGAATTTCTTTTGCAGACTCTTCTGGAATGTGGGATGACAGATCAACTGCGTGTGGCTGACCTAATACTGCAAGATGTAAGTTTTCTGAAACTTTGCCTGTGTATGAACATCATTTGTCACTTCATGTTCTTATGGAAACACATAATTTTGTTCTCTTAGTTATTCTAATTTGGTTTTTGATCACCAATTTGCCCAAAGACCTCACCTGCTTTCACTTCAAGCAACAACATTATCATTTAAACTTTTTGGTAATAATTACTTTGTCTGATTGGTTACATATGACAGTCTTTGAAAATGCTGTGGGGATAATCAAACTGAAACATAGCTGCCACAATAAAAAAATTTAACATTTATGACTGATGAAAACTTATGCAATTAAAATTTTTGGCTTATAGCTCTCTTTCTCTCTCTCTCTCTTTGCTGAGGTTGGATTATCTTAATGATTTTAGACTTCCTTTTTAGCAATTATTCATTAATTCATTTTTACTATTTTTGTAAAGCCACAATTACATTTTATAAGGTGGAAATATCATTGTGAACCGCTGCATTGGGTGGGTATCAAGATTGAATGCTGGTATCTGTTTACCCATTACAACTTTAATTATACATCATGATCTTTAACATTGAATTATGCTGAATTCCTTTATACATGGTATGGTTTCTTTTCCCAACAATTTTTTAAATTTGTTTTATTTTTAATAAATCACTTCTCTAGATTGAAGGGATTTTGTCAATTAGTGATAGTACCATTTTGATCTGTTGTGCCACTTGTAATGGCTGTGTGGGTTAGTACTGTTACTAGCTCAAAATATTGTGTTGGCAGGTTTGTTGAAAAAGGCAAAATTAAGAGTCAAGATTGAGAAGTTCTGCTCTATGATGTCCCTCCATTTAACATGGTTTGCATTTTTCATAATTTTGTGGTTTTAGTAATATATATGGGATTAAGGGCCTTTTTAATTACACACAATTGGATCCTGAATTGCTGCAATATGCTAGATCACAGCTTTCTGTTACTCTGCATAAAAGCCACTTGGGTCAAGGGATGTGGTTAACTGTTTCCTGAAGTCTTCTTTAGAAATCACTACTTCTCTCAGTCGATAAATCACTTAATTTAGTTTATCTCAAGACTTTTGTGGATAGTATTCTAATACAGGACTTTCCTTTAGAATGTGTTTGGATTTGAGAGAAAATAGAGGAAAGAAAATAATACAAGAATCTGTTTTCTTCTGTTTCTTTGCTTGAAGAAAATAGCAACATACCAAATGAAAGAAAAATTTTGCTTTTCTTTTTCTTTCACTATATTTTGTTTGTTTCTAATTTTTTCCCTTTTAAACTAGTTTTTTTTCTTCGACACTTGGTCACTTAACTGACACATTTTCTGTCATGCAGCAAGAATTTTTTCCAAAGCTAGTTGACTTATTTAGGATATGTGAGGAGTCAAAGGACATGGATGGTCTACACATGATATTTAGATTGGTAAAGGCAATAAGTAAGTGCATTTGGTATTTTATATTCTCTGTTAGCTTTTGTCCTATTTTTCAGCATTCTTTAACGTGTCTATGTTCTCTTGCAGTTCTTCTTAACAGCCTGCAGATTTTTGATAGAATTTTTGGGGATGAATTCATTTTGGATATTATTGGTTCTCTTGAATGTAAGTTTCTTAGAGTTCTTTATTTTCCATGTATTTTCACTTAAAAGTTTTTTGTACATACCTCGAATTCTTGCATATTTGCGGAAAACATCTTTTGTCATAAATAAAAGTAGCTCTCTAAAATGTTTGCCGTTATTTCGAAAACTCTGTGAGATTGAACTCTTTACCCATGGTTAAACATCAATTACTTCTAATTAGAATGGTGAAATACCTATTTTTCCATGTTAAAAAAGGGTTTTAAGGTTTAGAATGTTGGATAGAAATAGGATTGAGGGAAAGAAAATGAGGGGTTTAAGGGTAAAGGCTGCGATAATGCAAGCTTTGATGAGGGGAAGGAAACAGTGGGCTTGATTGTGCAAAGCGCTCGAGGAACAGAGGAAAAAAAAAAACTTTAATTGGGCCTATATGTCTCCAATGAAATAATTCTAAAATATTAGGTTTTTTTTGGAAATTTTTTTAATACTGTTGAGGTGAATATTCCTGGAATGTTCCATATCTCCATGAGAATTTACCTAGGGAGATGTTTATGTATCTGTAATCATGAAACAGGTAGGAATTTTCTTTCAAATACACAAGAATTCAGAGATGTATATGCAAAAAAACATTAGACGAATTTTGATTCATCCTTATTGAAGATATCTTTGGTATTCCTTTTTGAATATAGTTCTTCCATATTGTGGTGCCAAGGTTTATTATTTCCAGAATACATATCTTGGAAGCATTCATACTTTTTCCTTGATGAAGCTCATGGTATAAGGACCAGTATTCTGTGTTAGGTGGCCATTATTAAATTGAACAATGTGGAGGAGGAGATTGTTTTTAATGATAGGCCTTTTTGAGAAAAAAATACTATTCTGTTTATTACAGTCTGATGGTTTTATGCATGCTTCAATTGATAAATTTGTCTGAGTGTGATTTGGACTTAATTTATGCCAATATGATGGTTTTGTGGACACTTCAGGAAATGGTTATTCAATGGATGAACAGTCACCACTATTAGGAACTTGATATCACTTTGATGTAGAATTTGGCATAGATGTTTTTCATTTGAAAATAGTTTTAGTTTAAATTTACTCAAGATAATAGGAGAGTCATGGGTTGCTTAATATGGTCTAGGTTATAGATAATGGGGAGTTTTGTTTCTCCATTTTTTCAACTGTGATCATAAACATTGGCTTTTGATTGGCATTGTACATGGAATTATAGTGTTGCTATTTGTTGACACAATAACAATGATTGAATTCTAATACAGTAGTGTCTGTTAGGACTATTATTATCCATCTGTAGCATTATTCTAGTATGTGTAGGATGCCATCTTAAAGCAGATGTTGTAATAATGGCTTCTTAATCCTTAACTTTTAACTCTACATATGAATTATGCCTTGTTGTATTTTGTGACCTTACACAAAAAGCTCTACTTGTGAGTTGTGAGTTAGACAAATTGCCTTATCTGCTATACCGGATTTGTATTAGTTCAAAATAGACTTAGGTTCTGCACTTTTTGGTTTTTTGCATTCTTATGTATGTTTTGTGGTATCATTTTAATATCCATATTGTTTATCATGTTGATTAATTATGCTACTTCTCCCTTGACTTGAATACAGATGATCCTGAGCTTGCTCAAATGCAGAATCATCGGTCTTTTTTGAAGGAGCATGTGATTTTCAAGGAGGTAATTTTGTTTCTCTGTGTGCATGTAAATCCATAATTTAGTCTATATCTTGTAGTTGAATGGTTGGATTTCCTTGCAGGCTATCCCTATTAAAGATCCTTTGGTATTGTCAAAGATTCATCAAACCTATCGGATTGGTTATATAAAGGTGAGAATGCTTTTCTTCATGATTAATTTGTTCATGCTCATTTTGTTTATGCTTTTTACATGGTTACTTTCTGATTTTATCAGGATGTTATATTGCCAAGGGTATTGGATGAGGCAACAATTGCAAGTCTTAGTGCCATTGTTCTTACAAATAATGCTGCAGTGAGAATTATAGTTTTTTCCTTACTCTTTTTTACATGTTAATTGTAGATGATGCTATCATGGTTTTGTGATATTATATTTGATATAGGTTGTTTCGTCTCTAAAAGATGATGCTTCATTTATCCAAGAACTGTTTGCGAAGATGAAAGCACCCTCGATATCTGCTGAATCAAAAAGAAACTTGGTAATGTTATTTCCCCAAGTACTTTTCTTCTGTGCTCAAACTTGTATAGCATTTGTATCCTCCTTGGATATTAGTATATTACCTGGCCTGCATTCACTCAAATCTTTCTCATGATATGCATTTTGCAGTAGACACCAGCTTTCCTTGGTAAATTCAACAGCAAATTTTTTAGTTCTTTTATTCATTTTAATCATGCTTTACTTGCTCAGCTGGCTCATTTGATTCTCTTGCTACAGTTTTTTAGATTTTTGCAGAAATTATCATGATATTGTCCTAAATCATCTTCAAGTCTATTTTGGTGATTATAGTTTCTCTGGCCTATCAAATTATTCAACATATTGTTATAACTTAGCTATCTAACAAACCCTACTTCAAATTCAAGCATCATGCGTCTAGTTACTTGTGCTGAGTTAAAGTTCCTTGACCATGGTTGAACCCCCTGGGCGCCTATATCTCAATCAAGGGGAAGGTATTGGATTGTGCTGAATGAATCTTTTCTTCTTGGAAATAAAAGATAGCATTAGACTATACTAAAATTTTGAATAACTTGAGTGCTGTTTTACTCTTACCACTGCTAAATTTGATATTAAATGGTGATTTTACTGCCTTTATGTAGTAAACATGATTGGTTTTGCAAGGTATTTCAGAACCAGTTTAATGTATGCCCTGCATTTTTGTTTGGGAACTATAGCCTCTCATTCCCAGAGGAAAGTGACTGGAGAATATTTAACTATGTGTTATGCGATATTAATGCTTTCATGATTCTCGATTCTGGCCTTCCTGCACTTTCAGAGTGTGGATATTGATTTTGTGGGTGTTTGTTCGCTTCTATATGCTCATTCCTTGAATGAGGATGTGGAAGGATGAAAATATACATGGATGTGAGTTTACATTAGTATGCTTGGTTTGAGATAGAAAAAGCAAGTATGTGGATTTTTTGGAATTTGAGGATTTGTGAATTTTTATTGTTTTTTTTTTGTTAATGCAATAAGTTAAATTAATTATTTGTACCATAATAAGTAGAAATATATATCATTAATATAAAGATTAATGGTAATCCGAATTTTTAAAGCATTTCATTGTATCGTAAGCCGGTTTGATAAGTCGACACAATTAATATTATTGTATGATATAATACGATTTAAAATGTTTAATTAGATAAATTATATGCTAAGTAATATTAAATATTAATAATTTAATAAATAATATTATAACTATCATGTAATGTTAAGTAATATTGAAATGTGAAATATTAATAAAATGTTTAATTATTATTAATTTGATAGTTAAGGATTATTTTTAATTTTTTGATTATAATATATTTTCAAATTATATAAATTCGAAATGATCAGTATTAATAAAATGTTAATAATATTGGATGATGGAGATGGTTTTATTTACTTAATCATTTTTAATAATTTATATTAATTATAATATATGTAATAATTGATAGTATATTTATTAAGTTAATATTGAGGGTTGAAAGGGTGGAGGATGACTTGCAGTCCTTGTCTGTTATAAAAAAAATACTCAAAAAACACCCGAAAACATAGCGTTAAAATGTAAGGACGGGGAATTCCTCTTCATCCTGGCAAACAAATACCCACTTTGTGAATTGTGAAGCTTTGATGGTTATGAAATTTCATCCTTTGTTTTGCTTGTGGCTTATCTATTTTCTTATTCCTTTCTTCCAGGTGTTCTTCTTGCATGAGTTTTGTTCTTTAAGCAAGAGTTTGCAGGGTGGACAGCAGCTTCGTCTATTTAATCGTAAAGGATTCATCAGTTCCTTTTGCTATATACAAATTCTTGTCTTCCTTTGTTTCCTGTATTACAAGGACAAGTGGGAGCTAAGTTAACTGTTGGTTATAGAGCTGAGATAATTTTGTTACCATGTTAACCTCCATGTTCATACAGCTCCAAAGTCTTATCATAACTTACACAATGATCCTACCCTCCATTACTATAAGAAAACTGGACATTTAAATCCTCAAGTAACCAAATTTGGAGATGGTGCCTACCATTTTCTTATCTAGACTTGACCTCTTTTACTTCATATGTATCATGGTTATAGTACTTGGGGATGATTTGTTTATCTCTTCAAAATTTTATTAGTCTTAGTTATTTTTTAAAAACCTTTTTCAGTGAACTTACAGTATATTCTGCTTTCAGAGAGCTTGCTGGTGACGGAGTATTTGACATCATTGCTAACTTATTGCAGAGTGAGGATAGGAAGCTTGTATTGATCGGGTAATTTGCATTTTTTTTTTGTTGATTTTAGTGTGGTCTATTTATTCATTGTAGGTTTTATTGCTATCACCTTTGTAGGAATGGTCTGTTAGCTAATGCTACTAATTTGAAAAATGCAGGACAGACATTCTTATCCTGTTCCTCCATGTAGATTCCAACCTTCTAAGGTCCTATGTTATTCAACCTGAAGGAATTGGATTTCTTGGACTTTTGGTATGTTAAACTAAATTGTATATCAGTCCTGCATTATTCACATGTTCTTTAGGAACTATGTATTATGAATGAACTGTGAGACTTATGGATTGTTTTGGTTTTGGTTTTGGTTTTTTTATTTTTTAAATTTTTAAATCATCACCGCCACCATCATCATGATCTTGTTTTATGCGGTCTCTTATAGGGTGTTCAAGGACATTATGAAGATTTCATTTCATGGTGTTTGTATTCATGGTTTTAAAATGCAGTTTTGTTTTGGATTGGAAAATTGAAAATTTCTTTACAATTGAACATTGTTTGTGTTAGGACTGTACTCTTGTCTGAATTCAGTTTATTATTTTTTTATGTTGTTTTCCATGCACCATTTGATTGTATTGGGAGTTTTCCTTATAAATACCTGGTATAAGGGGCTTCAACTTCAAGTATTGCAATTTTAATATTGGTACTATCAATATGTTTATCTTCAGGACTTTAATGCCTTTTTTGACTTAGTGATTGAGGAGCTGTACATTTTTTTTTTTTTAAATGCATTCCGTGGCAATCTTTGGACATGGAATTTTTATGCTGTATGGGTATTTTTTGTGTTTTCTCCTCAGGTTAAAGGTTTGGTGTCAGACTTTGGTGAGGAAATGCATTGCCAATTTCTTGAAATCTTACGGATTTTGTTGGACTCTAACACATTGCCCGGACCACAGGTTGCTTTGATTATTCTCTATGGGTGTAGTTTCTTATTTTTCAAATTGTACTTATCCATCTCTGATTAAAACCAACTCCAAGTACTCTTAAGATGTGATATTTTGCAATTTGTGGAACTTGGTGATAGTATTTGTTAGTTTTGTGGCACTTATTTGGTGTAACCCTTTTATTTGCATGTTTGTGCAAAATAATCCACCCACCTCTCCTATATATAATACTCAAGAATTAATAATAGATATTGAGAAGAATACATCAAAATCTTCAAATATTTGGGTAACTTTTGACAGCCAATATTTTATTCTTATTGGGTTCTTTTCTTGCTATTTCTAGAGAGGTGAATTACATTAATAAGTTATTATTGTAAGCTAATTTTGTTTATTCTCATGTTGTGTACATTGTCTCAATTGCTATTTCCTGGATGGAAAGACAAGTGTTTAATGGTCGTTTATGTTGTTGGAGGAAAAGGAAGCAATAATCCATGACAGATCTATTGTAACTCGGTTGTTTGTAGAGATAATTAAGTTATTACCACCATTTTTTACTTTTAAGTGCCTCATACTTGTGAACATGATCATAACAGTCAATTTTACTAGAATTGTCCTTTTTTATATTCATATGACTACTGTATATGTACTATTTTTTAGCTTAAAGCATGAAGGAGATGTTCCCTTTCCTGGCATTTTGAATCTTTCGAATATACAATTATGAGTAGTCATTGCCTCTCACTGATCAAATTTGGGTTTGATTATCATTCAGTTGTTCTCCACAAAGCTAATTTACTCTATTAATTCTCTTAAAATTTCCTGACTGGCTGTATTGGGTGATGGGCATTCATTTCAGAGAGACACTATCATAGATATATTCTATGAGAAGCACCTGGATCAGTTAATAGATGTCATAACCTCATCCTGTCCCTCAAAAAGTATTTCAGATAAAAACTCTAAATCCACCTATTCTAGAAGACTGAACATTCGTGCTGTGACCAAGCCTGAAATTTTATTGAACATCTGCGAACTGCTATGCTTTTGTGTGCTTCATCATCCCTACAGAATAAAGTAAGTTATCTCTGACAACTCAAATTTACCTAGTTTTCTCTTAGAAATTTACTCTGTTGTAACATGTTTGCATTTTATATTGCAGGTGCAACTTTCTGATGAATAATATTATAGAGAAAGTGTTGTTCCTGACTTTTAGAAGAGAGAGGTTCCTAGCAGTGGCAACTGTTAGATTTATGCGAGCCATTGTCTCCCGTAATGTGAGTTGGTTGTGTTACTTCATGTTTTGGAATGCATATTTTTGGAGAGAAAAATATTAATAGCTGACTTATTTCTTTTATACACTCCTCCAAACTGATGTGGTAATCATCCTTGCTTGAGAATGCCTAAAACCAATGCCTTTTTTTTAGGTAAATCACCGAGAATCCTTGACAATTTATTGTTCAAAATACTTGGTCATTGAGATTCAAATCCAACAACATAGTTTCTATAGTAATGAATTTATACAACTTGTTTGTCCCTATGTTCCATCATAATATTTGCTAGAGCTCCTTGACCTATAATCCGCATCAAAGATGGTGTCCTCAAAATCATTGCTGTTGCATCTATCTAGTTTGGTTTGGAGTACTCCTGATGATTATGCTAAACACTAGGCAGATTTGGCTGACAAAATCTTTCAGGTCTTACTTGCCCTATTTTTAATGCTACCCTTCTTGTTCAGGAACTAGTTGACCATGGACTAGGCATGGTCCATGTTCTGTATCATTGCAACTTCATATACTAATTCCTATTGTTGTAGAGGTGATAATTCTGGACTTACATGCATGGTTTCTTCTGGTGTATTCAACTAGAGTGTAGCTTGTGTCCATTGGTCTGTTTGAGCAGTTAGTTTTGGTTTTTCTTTAGTTACTGGTGCAAAAAAAAAAAAAAAAAATGCTGAAATGAGTTTATTTATTTATTTCAGGATGATCATCTACTTCGTCATATTGCTAAAAACAACCTTCTGAAACCAATAATAGATGCTTTTATTGAGAATGGTAGCCGATATAATATGCTGCACTCAGGAGTTTTAGAACTTCTTGAGTTCATTCGCAAGGTACTCTTCTCCTTCACTTGATCTTTTGTAATATTCTATTGGATGCTGTATTCTCAGCACTGCTATTTATTGCAGGAAAATATTAAGATCCTCATCCTATATGTTGTTGATACTTTCTGGGGTCAACTCCTGAAGTTTGAGCATTTAGGACCTATTCAAGGACTTAGACTTAAATATGAGCAGGTCGAGTCTTAATTCCTTATTTTTTACTTTCTTTTCAAGTCTTTTGCAATATTCTCCAACAATCTCAGTTCAAGCATTACAAGTTAAAACATTCTTGTTATTACATTTTTCGTCCTTTTGATTTACTTGATGATTGGTTCCTGTTGCTTATTTAATTGACAGTCACTTGAGAATTGTGATATCAAGAACAGTGCAATTGTGACAGACCCAAGAAAAAGGACTGAGGAGCGGGCTCTTGAAAAGGAAGAAGAAGACTACTTTAATGAGGACAGGTTTGCCTGATCTGATGCATTTTATTGTGGCGTTTCTCTCATTAGTCAATCTAATATCTGTTTACTGATTCAGTGATGAAGAAGATTCCACGTCTGCTCATTCCTCTCGTACATGGGATGAACAGACACATCCTAGTTTGCCCAATGGAACCAAGGCTAGCTATTCATCTTTCAGGTATTTCTGTGTTGATTTTTCTCCTCTTTAAAGCTCCATTCTTTTTGAGGAGCTCTTAGTTTCCATATAAGGCTGTTAGTTATTGGATCTTTATGAGTTTTCATATAAGCACTTTTTTTTTGTGGTTACTTGCATGGAGTTAGTTATCTCCCTAGCGTCTTTTTTAGACTTTTGAGCTCCATAGCTGATTAAGAGGCTAGTTGTGCCCTTTGTCTATATTTTCCCTTCTCTTTCATTGTGTAGAATATATTTTTGAGTTTGTTGTGCATGTTTCTTTTTTATTTCTTTGCAACAATGTAGGTCTGCTTCTGGTGGCCTTGTGGACTATGAGGATGATGATGATGATGACGATGATGATGATTACAATCCTCCTCCTAGAAAGACGGAAGCATCTACTGGAGATGACAGGGAATCTTCCAAGTCAAAACGTAAATTGACTTCCAAGGCTGACCATGATGATGGGGATTTTGAGGTCACCAAGAAACGCAGACTGGATCAGGATTTAAAGGACAGCAAAATTGTTGCCCCTCCTGTCCACTCCCCTTGTACTGACATTGATTTTCCAAATCAGAAAGCTCAGCTGTGTGATGCTACTCCTCAAACCACAGAAAGCAACTACAGTTTAGATGAGAATGGTGGTGAAGAGGAAAATGCTGGTCCACAAAGTTGTAACAAAAGTCTTCCTGAAGTTGCAGATAATAGACAGTCAAGTGGTGATGATTGCCCATCGGAACCACCTATCGGCAATTCCTCATCAGATGTGGTTGCGAATGGTGCAAATTCAGAGCCATATTCTGTGAGATGATGCAATGGTCTCATCTGCGGTATCTTATCATTTGAATCAATTATTGGTGGAATAGTCAGAGCTAACAATGCGGACTGTTCAACTGAAAAAATAGTCAGGGCAGGACCTGGTCGAAAAACAGCAAACGATTTTGGTAATCGGCTCAGACCTGTGCCTGTATCACCATGATGGGTGACCAAGCAAGTATCATCTTCATAAACATGGGGTGGCCCTCAATTAGGTAAAAGGTGGTATCTACAGTTTGTTAGTTCTCCAACATACCAGTTATATGTTGAACATTGGTCAGTATGATTCTCCATATTTTTATGTGTGCAATGACACGAGCACCAATTCTGCTGCCATTTTTCTTTTTTTTGTCCAAATTTGAAAATTTTGTGGCTTTGCTAGTTTTAGATAAAATGAGTGGGAAAGTGAAGAGAGAGAGGTTTCCTTTCAATCACAAATAACCTCCAGGGCATGTATTTCATTAGTGCTCATTTTTTTGGGTGGCAAATATTTTTCATGTTTTAAGACGTTAAACATCATGTACTTATTACATATGCCTTGTGGTATTCCTTGCACTGATGCTGGACAAACCCTGTCTACCATGCCCTTCCAGATCTTGTACAACTGAAATATTTGATATTTGTCAGATAACCTGTGTTATATATAATCTGTTATTAGAAACTGATCAACTATTTTGTGGTATGTTTTGCTGTGTTGTGTTATATTTGGAAACCTCTTGTGGAACTTATGGTTCTTTATTGCTTTATGTAATGAATTCATTGTGAGATATTGTTTTGTTTTAATGGAAGTCTCCCCGTTTCATTCTGATAAATGAATACAGGAAGATTTGAATGTGGTCATCTTTTGCCATTGATTTGGCTTTTTATAGCATCTCCATTTGCCTGGAGTGTTCTTCTTTCAATTGGTGCCTGTTATGTTTGATATCACCCAAGAGTTTTGATAATCTATTGCCCAAGTGTTCAATATTGCATGGTTATTTTTTCTCATTCTTTAATGACAGCATCACTTACTTGAACTGCTGCTTCATTTAATAGAAGCTCCAGCATTGCAGGTTCCTACCGTCATTGTTTTTTATTTTTTTGTGAGGATGAAAGACAGGAAGAAATTTCACCAAAAAAAGAGGAGTAAAAATAGGACTATATGTGATAAGGACAATTCTAATCTGTATAATTTATCTCACTGGCCTATCTAAATTTCCTCATTTAACCGGAAGGAAGAAAGTTAAGTGATCTTTTTGTTTGTCTAAGTTATTCTAATAGTCCATCAACCCAAACAAGTCTGAAGGAAAAGAAATTTTTAAAGTGGTTTTAAACTTTTAGCCTTTAAATTATAATTGTTTAAACTTTATATAATTTTTTCAATAAAAAATTATAAAAATTACTTCAACATGGCTCTCAAAATTTAATGTTATGGATTGTTTGAGAATAAACTATTTTTTTCTGATGTTTTAGATTTACTAGTTCTTTTTACATGAGAGAAATGAATTAAATAATTTTTTAGTAATCAATAAAATTTCATATACACAAGGAACAGAATAATCAAGTGATAATGCCAAATAAACAATAAATATATTTATGAGCATAATATATGAATCATGAAGTGACTGACGGGTTTGGATTACGAATAAACATGACCCGAATCCGTAGAATGAAAACGTCACACGTGCCAGAGCGGGGAGCGGTTATGTAGTCCCTGGCGAAGCGCCACGATGCGCTCTAACAGTGGACACGTGCCATGTCAATTGACACGTGCCGCGTTGGCCTTTCAGTTACCTCCCCCCTCGCGACGCTCCAGAGAAGAGCTCTTCTCTTCTTCTTCATCTCCTCCCATTCTTCTCTCTCTGATCTCTTGATTCCGATCTCGATCTCTCTGTTTATTGTTGTATTAGTAGAAAAGGAAGAAGAAGATGACCAACGGGAAGCTGGAGACGAGGACGCTGCTGGATGAGCTCCGAGATCTGGACAAGGACTGGCCCTTCGATCTTGGCCACCCTCTTCTCAACCGCATCGCCCACAGCTTCCTCAAGGCCGCCGGGGTTCTCTCTCTCTCTCTCGTTTTAAATTTCGAGATTTTTTTTTTTTGAATGTTACTGAATTCTATGGGTGTGTGCGTAGTCATCAGTGAGTATGGAATTCATTGAGATTTTAAGGGTGTATCTGTAAAACGTACAACGGCTGTGATTTTTACAATCAAGACCTTATTTCTTTTGATATTTATTTAGATCGGCGCGGCTCAGGCGGTGGCGCGGGACGCCTACTTGACAGCAGCCGAAGGTATAGTTACGCAACTAACTTCTCGATGGTATTTTAGTCATTTTAATTTCTGTGGTGTGGTGACTCACCCGGTGAACTTAACGCTGGGCAGGTGCCGGTTTTGATACCGGGGTGGTGCCGGATATCAATGGCGTCAGCAAGAGACAACGGTTCCCTGATCTCAGAGGTGTATATATATATATATTAAAAAAACTTGTTATTTATAATAATATAAGACCTCACTAATGGATTTATTTACGATTGTGCCACTGCAGGGGAGAACTCTAAGAAGTCCCTGGAGGCAATTGTGAGTTTTTTTTTTTAATATATTTTTTATTTTAATGCTTCAAATATCAGCATTTTTAGAGACTTAATGTTGTTCTCTATGATTATTATATTTATCTCCAGGTGAAGAACACTGGAAAGGAGTCATTCCAATGGGGTCAGATAAGATAGCCTTTGTTTATTAATTTAGTAGTTGTTTTGATATGATACATTCAGTGCATCCGTTGAATTTGATTTTGAGAGGTTTGTTTTGGATTGTAACGCAGGACTGGCTGCTGGAATGTACTCTGGTCTCACTTATGGTTTGAAGGAGGCTCGTGGATCTCATGACTGGGTTTGTTGTTGAATTCTTATAGTCAATGATTTGATTTTAGAATTAGTTTTATGTTGATCTTGTTCTTAATTGCATATCTAATTAATTATGAAGTTGATAATTCTCAGTTACCACCAATGCTTGTTGCCTTTTATCTCTCTATGATCCTCCGCAATTTACTTTTGCATTCTTTGACGTAGTGATAATCTGGTAATGCTGAAAAAAAAGAGGGAAATTGTGTTGATAAAGCCAGCATGGTAGCTTATTCCATTTCTTTGTATCGTTGGTTACATTTACTTTGCCGGCATTTAGTTGATCTAGATGTGTCTTAGTACATTTCTCATTTCCACGGTATCTTTATTTAATATTTATATGATAAGGACCTATATATATTATATATTGTATATTGAGCCGGATTTTGTTAAAAGCTATATAAAAACAGAGAATTCATATAGCTGATCCCATATGGTATGAGATTAAGGCTTAGTTGTTGTTGTTTGTATTTATATTTCATTTTCCCAACAGTGTTGTGTTGATAAAGACTTGTCTTTGTTTATTTGTCTATCAAGAAATTGATGAACTAATGAAATTCTCTGTACAACATCAAGCTTGTCATATGTTAATTTAGTTCATAAAGCTTTTAAACACAGATCGGATGACTCGGTGACTTGACATGCTCTTACTTTTATGCTTCATTGCAGAAAAACAGTGCTGTTGCTGGTGCTATCACTGGAGCAGCACTGGCACTTACAGCAGAGGATGCTTCTCATGAGCAGATTGTTCAGTTTGCGATCACCGGTGCAGCACTCTCCACGGCTGCAAATGTTCTCACCGGGATATTCTAGTTTCTGAACTAACAATAATCTTCAGCCTTGGAAATCTTAGACACTTAGTACCAAGTGTTTGTTTCTGCACTCTAATGCTCAAGTTGTGGTTTCTTTATATTTCAATCCTGTTTCTGAACTTTTTCTTTTGGTTAATGTGTCCATCTGAGTCGAAGAATTTCAAGCTCCTTATTGTTCAGGAAACAGAGCTGTGTCTTTATGAACAACAAGAAGAGAGTTCTCTCTGTCTTCTTTTCATACATTCCTTCTAATTAATTGGACATGGATTTATTAATATGCAGTGGAAGTATAACCTTTGAGCAAATTACTGAAAACAAAATATTAACATGGGATGATCATCTAATCAAATTCTGAACAGTAGATTAGACAAGTGTAGAGATAAATCAGGTAGAGGTTTTGACTATTAAAAACAAGTTCCTGGTTGAACCTTGAGTACATATACCTGGTTTTCAGGGAAACCTAGAAATGGTAGGCGTTACACTTAATAAGTGCGAAGGTGGTACCCTCCCTTCGTTAACAATTAGTTCATACTCTTATTGTAGTATGTTTCTATATGTCGACTCCTAGAAGGGTATTTTATGTCATATGGATAGATGCATAGAGGGCGGAATAAATTGGTATGCTGAACATAGCTGCTGGATTAGTCTTTCAACACCTTCAATTAGCAGGGAAACACAATTATTAGGGTAAGTTATTGGTTTTTTTTTTTTTAATAGGCACAAGGGAGTATTTACTGTTTGTACCATTGAAGTTTTTTATTTATTTATGTCTTAGTGAAAATAATTATTACAAAAATTCTTAATTATTTTATCTCTACTTGTTTAACTAGCATAATAAAAAAAATTTATAAAATAAAAATAATTGTTGCATTATATGTGTTGTTAAATAGATGTCGAAAGAATAATCGTTAAAATTAGCCGTTATAACTTATAACTTATAAACATAAGCGTAAAAAACCATCATAACATAAATTCCAGTAAATCAACTTATTTATTAATTAAATAATTCTAAATAAAAAAATAAAACATGATAAAACAAATTATATATATATATATATATTATTTCAAAATAAGAATAATATAAATGGACCCTCCTCCCACTCTTCATTTCCCTCATTGCTTCTCTCACCAACCTCCTCTCTCCATAACTCGCCGCCGTCCTCACCACCTCTCACAGGTGCTCTACCTCATCACCCATTTTTCTCACCATCCTACACATCGCATCTCCCTTCCCATTAAATACGCCTCTCTCACCGCCACATCCAATCCCTCTACCACCTTCTCCATCCTCCTCCCTCTTCATTCCCCTGCCACAGCCACCACCACCACCACCACCACAACATGTAGAGAGGGGCATAGGCCGTTTTTTGGCTTGGCCCAACAAAACCCACAGGTCAGTGGATTCGATGGGCTGAGCCAAAAAATCGTAAACTAGCCTTCGATATAAACCTCAAGCATGTGTTGGGACCCAAATGGATCAGGTCGTCAGGTCATGTCTAATCTGGCCCCAAACTTAGAACATACATTCTTATTATTATTATTATTTTCTTTTTGGTACATTACATATATGTATAATCAATTATATAAATAGGTATTATTATTGTAAGGGAAGTGTATATATATAGATATTATCATTATGGGCGAGTATATATTGAATAAAAGATCAAAGTAATTTAGGTAAATTACATCCAATTTAATTACATACTAAATAAACAAAAATCTATACTTTAAATTCTAATTTAAATAGAAAACCATATATAGATGCAAATTTTTTGTGTTATAAAAATGGGGGAAATTATATATATCACATATATCAAATGTAAATTATATTTTTTAATTTTTTTAAAATGTAACCTTGCAGGCCGGCTCGTGAACGGGCGGGTTTCAGCTCGGTCCGCCTGTTTTGGGGGGTGGCCGGGGCCAAGTCTGTTTACCTAAAAATGACCCATAACCTGGCAGGCTCGCCATGTCAACCCGGCCTAGCGGATTCCCATTGTATGCTGGGCTGGTTTCGGATTGGCTTTTGACAGCCCGAAATCGACGGATTGGGCCCATCAAGCTCGGTTAACCGGCTCGTGCCCTTCTCTAACCACATGCTCCATCACCACCAATACCGCCGTCGCTGTTGCACTGCACACCGTCAAAAGAAAATTTTCTTTTAGTCTAGGTGGAATATAAAATTTTTATTAAATCAAATATAATGATTCTATAATAATTTTACACCTTATAAAAGTTACCCATATTTTTCCAATCAAAATCTCAAATTTTATAATAATATATGGATTTCTACATAATTTGTGGTTAACCAAACATGCTCTAAATTATTAAAAACATCTCTAATATTATTTTATTTATGTTAATTTTAAAAATATATATATATATATATATAAGTATGGTAGATTATTAATTGCCAAATTTTAACTCAAAATGGCAAAGTTATCACACTAATCACTCTTTTAACTTCAAAGCAAAGCATAAAGAGATGAGATATGAAATTAGAGTTCACATTCAAAATTCATGACAATTTATATGGTCTTTCATGTTGTTTACTGGAAGATATATTATTCTCATCATTCAAACTAATGGAAAATCGTGAGAGTTTAAAGATAGGGTAAACTACACGATTAGTCACCCATATATTTGTGTGTTTTTATTGTGGTCACTCATCTTTAAAAAGTTATAATTCAGTCACCCAATTTTAAGATTCTATGTTTTTAAATCACCCGCTCTCACGGTGTTAATCCTGGAGCATGTTTGAAGTATTTCCAATCGTATGGATGAGAAGATCATCGAAAAATAAGCTTACCTGTTAATTTTCATACGATTTGGTAACCGTTTGGTCCTCCCACTTAACGGTTCTTATTTTATAAAAATCTGACAGAATTTCAATGGAAGGACCAAACGGTTACCAAATTGTATGAAAATTGATAGGCAAGCTTATTTTTCGATGATCTTCCCATCCATACGGTTGGAAATCCTTTAAACATGCTACATGTGCCCAAATAGGCATCGCACCATTAACACCATGGGGCCGGGTGACTTAAAAACATAGAATCTTAAAGTTGGGTGACTGAATCGTAACTTTTTAAAAGTGAGTGACCAAAATATAAACACACGAATAGGTGGGTGACTAATCGTGTAGCCTTAAAGATATGATATGAATTTTATGAAAATATATAATTTTTAAGTTTTATAGGGCTACAAATGCAAAATCATAATAATTATACAATCAGTGAGGACCTATATATAAAAAGCCAACTTGATTTTTAGTGAAATGGGTTTTTACGGAATATTCCATGAATATCCCTTGAATGACGTCAATACCAAAAAAGTGTCCTGTTTTCATTAATTTATAATTAATTATTTTGACACGTGTCAATTTGCCTCCGAAACGTGCTCGCCAGCTAGCTAACAGCCACCCACCGATGACGCTCATTCCAAGAATTTTCCAAAATATCTTCCCAGAATATCCCAAACTTTCATCCCAAAATGCCCTCTTTCCTTCCTATAAATAGCCCCCTCCACCCACTGTCAAACCCTTCTTTCGCCTCTCTTCAGCGCTTTTAGGGTTCATTCTCCAGCTAAGTATTTCTCTAGTTTTCTTTGAATTTTCGTTTGAATTTTAGTTTTTAGTTAAATTCTAGGTTTTTCTTTTGATTTCCTAAGTAGAAGGTTGTCTGATTTGGGGGGAGAAATCCAGTTCCGAGATCTCTTCTTTTGGGGATTAGGTTTCGGGTTTTGGCGTTGATTCCTTTGATTCATAGAGAAATCTTTCCATCCTTTTCTGTGAAAAGCTTCTCTTTTTCCCCAGTTGATCTCAATGTTTGAAATAATTTTATAGCCTTTATATACTTTATGAAGGTTGCCATTCTCTTGCGTAGCTTCTGTTTCCTCCATTCCTTCTCAGTTGCGTTCCTCTACTGGTTCTATGTTTTCTCATGAACTAAATCACATCAGTTCTTGATCATTCGATTCAAAAGGAAAACCTCCTCTTTTTCCACCAAAAAGATCCATTCTTTGAGAGATATTATCTCTGAAGATCAATAAGAAAGGGCGAAAAGCAATGTCTTCCATTCCTGTTCGCCAATCTTCCGGGTCTGAAGAGGACCAGAAGACAGGGATTGATGAGAGGAAGAGAAAGCGAATGCTTTCAAACAGGGAGTCTGCGAGGAGGTCAAGAATGAAGAAGCAACAGCACTTGGATGATCTGATAAATCAAATGACCCAACTGAAGAATGAGAACAGCCAGATTCTAATGCAAATCAATCTGCTCACCCAGCAATTCTCTAAGGTGGATACGGAGAACACTGTGCTTAGGACCCAAGTGATGGAATTGACCGATAGGCTTCAGTCCTTGAACTCGGTCCTTAGGTTTGTCGAGGAGTTCAGTGGCATGGAAATGGATATACCAGAGATTCCAGACCCTTTACTGAAGCCTTGGCAGCATCCTTGCCCTGCTCTGCCCATCACTGCAGCCTCTGCAAGCATGTTCCAGTACTGAATTATTGACGCCGTAGAGTTTTGGTCTATGTATGTGTTATGTGTGTTTTTGTTCTTATTTTTTATGTTCTGGTGCTCTTTCTTCTTGTGCTTCTTTGGATGAAGTTCTCTATTGTCTGTCTTCTGGTTCTAGTTCAGGATATGTAATTACCATCTATGGTCAATGTGAACATTTGCTTTTATAACCTGTTGCTTGCAATGTTCAAATGAGTGATTGTTCTGCACTGAGAATGGAATTCTTTTTCTTGTTATTTTGGTGCAATTACATCTGAATGTGATATTTTCCCTGGTTTTTGTTGAATATGAACATTTGCTTTTTATTAGATGATGTTTAGAATCTTATTATGGTTGATTGCTCTAGTGGAATGAATTGAAATTTTCTTGCCTTTTTGATGTCATGGCTGCTGAAAAGTAAACAAGTCATGACATTTTGACAATTCTGTAAACATGCATTTTCGCATGATAATTAGGTGAAGAATTTTAAATTATTGTTGTGTTTGGTTTTGGATGGCTTCAAGTGTCAATGTGCAATGGTGCTTGTAATGCCATAATCTATTTTTAATGGAGAACATGATAAGCACTTCTGCTTTGAAACAATATACAAGGGTGCACTTACTTGAGCAAAAGTATGAACTCCTTTACATAGTGGCCATTGTGCAAAGAAGACTTGTTTCAGCTTTGATCCTTTCCGGTAATGTATGATTTTGTTTAACAATTTGGTTTGCTTGTCAATTTCCAGTAAAGTTCACGTTCCACTGCACACAACGTAATCCAATGTTTGTGCTGCTCATGGGAAAGCTTGGACTCTGGTGAGGTATCATCAAATTCATTGGTGTTTGGTTGATGATGAATACCCCATTCATCCTGCTTTTTCTGTGTCCACTGCTATTATTTTCAGCTTATTAATTCTTAATCCATGAGAAAGTGAAAGATTGTTCAATAGAATTTGTTTGTTTATGCTATTTTTCTTGACCAAAATGAATAATATAATTAAGCAGTCTCATTACTGTTTTTAATTAGTAGATGATGTCGATGTGATTATCAAATTCCTGATGCTTTATTAAACTCCATGAGTTGTCTGTTGTGGATCTGAGAGATTGCGATTGAATGGCACTTCTGTATTCATACTTCAATAACAATTGATTTACAGTTTTCTGTCAATTTAAAGCTCTGAAGATTCCAAGGACACCCAAATCCATTTTACTTTGCAGCAAATACTAATTCATACTGATCAGATCTTAACAGATACTTATTCCTGATTATTAGAAACTTGAGCTTATCTTCCATAATTTTATACTTATGGTCTTCTTCTCCCATGATTCGTCCGGATAGTCTCACAGTCATCATCGGCGATCCGCCGGAGTTCAATGTCTTATGGAATGTGTATCTGTATTGTAGGCAAACTTTCAGGCTTGTAAGAGTCTGGATAAGATGAAGGTGGTGCTATTTCATCTGCAACACACATTCCTTATCTTGTTGTGCATAAAAGTTGCAGATATTTTTCCACCAAAAATGATTATTCTTAATGGTCCTGTGTTGATTGGGACATGAGAATCATTCAATTTATATCTGCAATTTAATCAAACTATGCTTTAATTGTGTGCATGGATCGATATAATGAAATTCTGCCGGCTGTTTATGGGAACAAGGACATCATATTACAACTCCGGCATAAATTTCTAATCGTGTAATTGGGATTAAAAAAATTGCATTTCATATAATTTGTTCTTACAATATATATGTATATATTTATATATTTATTTATTTTAAACAATTATGTAAATATTAAATAGAGGTGTAATTTGGACCATTCCGTGTCCTTAAGATGGGTCAGCCCACATGGAAACATGGTTCAAGCCCATATTGACTATGATGTTTAGGGGCCACGTTGGCCTATTTTTATATTTTTTAATATTTAATTTTTATAAATATTTAAGGTTTTAAAATCTGAAAAATCAAGATAACTGTTGTTTTTAAAGATTTTTTTATTACTTGTATAATTGTAGGGAAAAAAAAACCAAATGAGCAGTTTTATATTTTAATATTTATTTTATAAATATTAAAAATTTCCAAAATATGGAATGCCCTTCTCTTAGTAATCTTACTGAAAAAACCTCACTTTTACATATTATCTTGAGAGGGTATTCTCGGGAACAAATCCACTGAAAATGGGTGGGGTATATAACCAGAGGCTTAGAGCACGTGGCTATGAACTATAGTGTATAGATTGGTGGGGTATGCTCAGAAACACGGACACATGTGGTGCATGCCATAAGGTATTGGGTTAAGTCCCATAATGAGTTCAACTCCTGTGTTCAGTTGCTTCTATTGAGTTGAAAAAAAAAACTTGTATAAACCAGTGAAGTGACCCCATCCCAATGATCCATAGATGGGAACATTATAATATTTTGAATAATTTATGAACATTACAACAAATATGATTAAGACATATATAGCTCCCACATAAGAAATTCATTGATAGTTTGAATAGATTGGTGGATCGGGTCGGCTGATACACTTTAAAATAGTTATATTGTACTCATCAATTTTGGCAATAATTGCTTATTTCACAGCAGGATTAGCAATATTTTATATGTTTCGGTCTATTTACTTATTTTTTTATGGTTATTTGTATGTTCAGTTTCAAAATTATAGTAGCACTACAAATAGATTGTTATTTAATCTACAACAATTTTCACATTAGTTTACTTTTATAACAAATAATTTTTTTTATAAAATATCAAATAACATATTTTATATTTAAATTTGTTTAAAATTAAAAATATCAAAATAACAACCTCTAATACCCAATTTAGTCTCTCTATTATTACGATTTGTCTCTTTGGGTCCCTCTAATATAATTTGATACTTTTTGGTCCCTCTATTTCCCCGATTGAGAAATGTAAGTCCCTCCATTGGTTTTTGGCCCCTTTATTTATATTTTTGCGCTTTTGGCCCCTCAGAACTTCACAAGTGAGTGATTTAAAAGCGCATAAACGTAAAAATTAAAATGACAAAAGGACGCTTTTATATTGTATAATCTAAATCGACAAATCGTAATAATAGAAGGACTAAATTGGGTATTTGACCAAATAACAATTGTTTTAACATTTTATTACTTCTGTAATTGTTAGAAAAAAGAAAAATCAGAAACATTCTTTTTTATTACACAATCAGAAAAGTATATAATAATAATAATAATAATAATAATAATATGTAGAAAATAATTAAATTAAATATATAATTTATAATTTCATATTTATAGATCAATGCACACAAAAAAAAAAACAAATAAAATAAAATAAAATAAGATAAACTAAAATAAAAAGAGATAAAAAAATTAGATGAAAAATTTGGATATACCAATAAAGCAAGTGGCTTCTCCCCAAACAAAAAGCACCAAATCCAGTCTAAACTAATGTCCATTCACAGAGTCTACCATCGCTTCTCTTGTTCCTCTTCCTCCTCTCTTGCCTCTCTCTCCCACAAGCTCTCTCCCTTCTCCCTTCCTCTGCATCCCCCTGCCCTGCTTAAGCTTCCTCTCAGAGCCCCATCCAGGACTATGAGGTTTCAGAGCGTCTCCACCTCCTCTAGGCTCCCAAAGCTGGTACCTTTGTCTTCCTTCTCTGAGAAAGTTGCCGGGGATAATAATGGTTCTTCTGCTTCTCAGATTGAAGAGAATGAAGGTAAGGAAGTTTGATCCAATCGCCTTTTTATGGATCATTGTATCCGGCTGTTCAGATTTTGAAGTAGCAATTGTTTTGTTTTTTTTTTTCTCGGTTTCTTAGTTAATCAGGATTTGAAGGTGTTTTGCTGATTGGAATGAGTAGAAAATTTCTAAATTTGTGTTAAACAGCTGAGTTCTGGTTATCTTTGTGCTTGGTTGTATATGCTACTCAAGGCATTGGCTATTAGTTTATGAATTGAGAAGAATCTGTATTTCTTAGAGGACAAAGTAAATTTTGTAAGGAGTTGATTTTTATTTTTTATTTTTTTATTAGTGTGATCATGAATCATGATAACAGAACTTTGATTTTCCATTACTATAAACCAATGCTATTGATGATGGTAGCACAAAGCGTGCAAAAGGTAATTTTATACACCAGTGACAGGTTTGTTAAGTTTTGGATTAGTTAATTTGTGGGTCTGATATAGTGATGAATATTTTTGCTCTAGGCTATTAATTGAGGAGAGATTGTTTCTTTCCTTCTCTGAATCCTCTCACCTTACTTAGGTCCCCCATTAGTGTCCCATTGAAGTCCATGAGGCTTCACAGCGTCTACAGGCCCTCTAAGCTCCTAAAGCTGTCATCTTTGGCCTCTTCCTCTGACAAAGTCATTGGGGATTGTAATGGGTCTTCTGCCTCTGGCACTGAAGAGAATGAAGGTAGCCATGATCCAATTGTAATTGTGAGCCTTCTTTTATTTTTTTTTGGAAACTTTGTTTGTAATTTTCCCAGCAGTTTAGATTTCAAAATCACAATTCTTTTTTGTTCCAGCTGATAAGAAAAGATAGTACTTTGATCAACTTTATGCGGATATTTGTCTGTTCTACTCAAGACATCAGACACGAATTTAATTAGTTAAGAAAAATCTGGGCTCCTCACACTATAAAGCCTATTTTGAAGTTGTTTATTTATTTATTTTTTTTCCAATTTATGTGATCCTGATTGGTTATAGCAGAACTTTGCTTCTCTTTTACTTTGATCAATAACGTTGATTAGTGACACTATGAAGCACACACAAGACATTATATATTCATTAGAGACAGTTTACTGAGTTTTGGACAAGCTAATAAGTGGGTATCATTCGATGCTGAAAACTTTCAGTCTGGGATATTAATGAAGGTGAAACAATATTAATGTATGCTTCCAGTTATTTACTACTTGTTTCATGACATGTGGTTAATATGTCACTAGGGAATGGTTATCGTCTTCCTCCAAAGGAAATTCGAGACATTGTTGATGCACCACCCCTTCCTGTGTTGTCATTTTCACCTCAAAGGGACAAGATCCTATTCTTGAAACGTAGGTCTCTGCCACCACTGTCCGATCTTGCAAGGCCAGAAGAGAAGCTTGCTGGTGTGCGGATTGATGGAAATTGCAATGCTCGAAGTCGGATGTAAGATTAGCATTAATTATTTTTTCATGTAACTGCATTCTTAGTTTATCAATGGTAAAGTGCGAGTTGAACATCAATATTATTATTTTCCTTTGATTGACAGAAAACTAATTTCCACACTCATTCTCAGGTCTTTCTACACAGGCATAGGAATCCATTCCTTAATGGATGATGGCACTCTAGGACCGGAGAAAGAGGTTCATGGGTTTCCTGATGGTGCAAGAATCAATTTTGTTAGCTGGTAATTATCCAACTTTCCACAAACCTGGCATATCTAAGATGGCACCTTATTGAACTTCTTCCCAAAATGGAATGATATACACATATTCCATAATTTTACTGCCATGTGCTCGAGTGATCACATATACACTGGCCATTAAATATGAAAATGCATTAGTTACAACTGTCTTCAACTGTGACTTTAATCCCTATCACCTATAATGAGATATATCTAAACAGTTTCTCATCTTGAATGGCATTTTAAATGCACCACAGCAAAGTGTCCCAATCTCATGAACTATGCTCAGTTTGCAAATACTTCCTGTGGTTTATCTCATATAACAAACCTTAACTCTCATCTTTTCACTAAGTTGGAATTTCATGCGGCTGTTTTAGCTTAGAATAACTCTCCGCAACACTCATCTTTCTGTCCATTCAAGAGATGGAAGATGAGAATATGATGGAAAATGACAAGATGGTCGATTTTATCAACTACTTTTCTTTTCTACATTAGTAATAAGTTGTTTACAGTATTCACTATATTATTGAATTCTTCATAGCCATTTCTCATCTCTCTTTTGTTAATGAGAGGACCAAGCTCATAAAAAGGACATCTATCAGATTTTCGTTACCTTGGAGGGACAGATGATTCTACTAGATGATCCTGTCTAGGTTAAGAATTCCTGTTCTCCTTAATGGTAAAATCTGTCCTATGATGTGTTTGGGTGCTATGCCAATTCCAATAATACTCTTTACCTTTGTTTTTGCACTAGGTCACAGAATGGTCGCCATTTGTCCTTCAGCATTCGAGGTGATGAGGTGAGTAACTGCTGCTATCTTGTGTCATGTGCTTGGTGAATTTTAGTGCTTCTGCATCTTCTAATATTATGGTACTGTTTAATTAGGATGATGAAAACAGCAGCAAGATGAAAGTATGGGTTGCAGATGTGGAAACAGGAAGTGCCAGGCCACTTTTTCAATCACCTGATATATACCTGAATGCAATTTTTGATAAGTAAGGTTTAGCTTTATCTTCTGGATATCTTTGCACACTTTCCTTCAATAGCTGATAGTTTTCAATTGTGGTTTGGCAGTTTCGTTTGGGTTGATGATTCTACATTGTTGGTTTGCACTATCCCTGCTACCCGTGGAGCCCCTCCAAAGAAGCCACTGGTTCCATCTGGCCCAAAAATACAGTCAAATGAGGAGCAGAATGTTGTTCAAGTCAGGACATTCCAAGACTTGTTGAAAGATGAATATGACGAAGATCTATTTGACTATTATGCCACTTCGCAGCTTGTATTAGCCTCTTTGGATGGGGAAATGAAGCCCATTGGCCCCCCTGCTGTTTATACATCGATGGATCCATCTCCAGATCAAAAGTACATTTTGATTACATATATCCACCGGCCATATTCTTTCATTGTCCCCTGTGGAAGGTTTCCAAAGAAAGTTGATCTTTGGACATCTGATGGGAAGTTTGTTAGGGAAATTTGTGATCTACCCCTTGCTGAGGATATCCCGATTGCTTTCAATAGTGTGCGCAAAGGAAAGCGTTCGATCAATTGGAGGGCAGACAAACCGTCAATTCTTTATTGGTAATTCTGATCTTTATGTACATTGAAGTTCATGATATTATTCTTTTAAAAGATGTTCAACCTGTAGTACTTGGTTGAATTTAAAGCATCAATAGCCATGCCATTAGCAATAATATTTAATTAGACAAAACTAGTTATCTACTTTCAGTGACACTACAGTTGATGCTTTTGCTAATTTGGTTGATATCTAATCTTTTGGCCTTTGTATATAATATATTCATGTTTTAGGCCTAACTCTCTTGGTTGACATACTGATTTATCAGGGTGGAGACACAAGATGGAGGGGATGCAAAGGTTGAGGTTTCTCCACGTGATATAGTTTATACAGAGCCTGCTGAGATTGTTAATGGTGAACAGCCAGAGGTTTTGCACAAACTTGATCTTCGATATGGGTATGTAAGGGTCACTATAATAGATGCATTTGCTATCTTTTTTATAAAGCTTGTGCTTGTTTTGATTGTTGACCGGGAGAACTGAAAATTGAATTTCTACAATTTAATTGTGGTAATTTGTTCTAGCATTATCCACTAATTTGCTTGATTACAGTTGAATCCCATGTGGTGAGGCTCTAGTGTTTATTGACCCATTGTCTGGCAGTAGATAGACACTAACAATGAAAGATATATTTGTCCATTACCAATAGAGTTAAGTGGAAACATGTATAAGAACTGTATATTCTTTAGTTCACTATCTATCTTCAACTTATGTCGCTGGAGAAGGTTGCTTGCTTGAAATATGAATAAGATGTGTAACTTTTATTATGTGCATTATATATAATAGTATAGAGGTGTTTTCAATTTTAAGGCTTTTGGAGTTTAATTTTCGCTAACAAACATGGTGCATTTTGTGTTCACTGTATTTTTGGTTGATTTGGTGAAAATGAATGAACTATTCAAAGTATGATGTTTGTGTCTGGGCTCTCTTATTTGCTTTCACATGGTCTTCTCTGTATATTTATGCTGCAGACTTTCTTTGCTATTTTGTATGCACTTCACATCTTGAAGATATGTCTGAAGCACACACTTTAAACTCGCAGCTAATTACCAGACCCATAGTCTTAATCTTGCACATCATCTGCAAATATGTGGATATATACAAGCTCTTGAAGCAGTAAATTGTTGATCATTTGAATGAAAAATGAATCCCATTTTCTACTCCATTTTTGCCCCACTTTTCAAGAATCAAGTTACACTATTAGTATCAGGTTGCATTGCTTTCATAATTGCCTCTTTGCCTTCGGATTTATCCATAAAAATTCTTCATATTCATGTCTGCAGGGGTATCTCCTGGTGTGATGATTCACTTGCTCTAGTGTATGAATCTTGGTACAAAACACGTCGTACTAGAACATGGGTAATTACTCCAGAAAAGGAGATAACCCCATGCATATTATTCGATAGATCATCAGAGGATGTCTATTCTGATCCAGGCTCTCCAATGATGAGGAGGACTCCTACTGGAACATATGTTATTGCAAAGATTAAAATGCAGGATGAAGGAACTTATTTACTCCTTAATGGAAGTGGCGCAACACCAGAAGGAAATGTCCCATTCCTTGATTTGTTTGATATGTAAGTAGTTCCAGAGTTGTTTTATTTTTTCCAATTTTTCACATAGCTCATGCGGTCATTTACATTACCTGGGAAACTAATATTTTTTTTCTCAGAAACACGGGAAGCAAAGAACGGATATGGGAGAGTGACAAAGAAAAGTACTATGAAACTGTTCTTGCATTGATGTCTGATAATGATGATGGTGAACTATCAATTGATCAGTTGAAAATACTTACATCCAAAGAGTCAAAAACTGAAAACACACAATATTATATACAGAGTTGGCCAGATAAGAAGGCAATTCAAATTACAAATTTTCCTCATCCCTATCCTCAATTGGCATCACTACAGAAAGAGATGATTAGATACCAGAGAAAGGATGGGGTTCAACTCACTGCAACACTTTACTTGCCCCCTGGTTACAACCCGTCAAAAGATGGTCCGCTTCCATGTCTGGTATGGTCTTACCCTGGTGAGTTTAAGAGTAAAGACGCAGCTGGACAAGTTCGTGGCTCTCCTAACGAGTTTGCCGGCATAGGTCCAACATCAGCCCTTCTTTGGTTGGCTAGAGGGTATTATATTGCTAATGAAGTTTACTTCTCTTGATTTAATCACTTCTGGAGCTTTATCGTCAGCTTGACCTCTATAGTACTCTAATTGTTTTGTTGTATAGTCAGCAATATGCACATAATGTTATTATCTCTATACAATTAAATTTGTCTGATTTAATTCCTTTTATTTTGTCTTATTTTGTTATTTTCAACATATTTATGGAGACTCTGAGCACAATTTACCATGCAGATTTGCTATTTTATCTGGACCAACTATCCCCATCATTGGTGAGGGCGATGAAGAAGCAAATGATAGGTAATGTCTAAATACCTTGCCCTCCTGGATTTATAACTTTGTCTTTGTTTTATGTGTCTCTAAATTTGGTTGCCTGAAGGATCAAGAAATAATCCAGTAGAACCGTGTTGGATTTCATGTCAACTAAAAAGGAGAAATAAATCAACTTGTTTTATGTGAATTCTTGTATTCTTTTGGAATCTCTGGGATATTTATACATATAATGGAATTCATCATTCCTTTTTTTCATCTTTTTGTGTGCATTGATGACATACTCCTTTTCAACAGTTATGTTGAGCAGTTGGTTGCTAGTGCGGAGGCTGCGCTTGAGGAAGTCATAAGGAGAGGGGTTTGTTTCTTCACTTTATCTAGCTGAAAATATGAAATTTCTGTTTTTTCATGTATAATTATATGATCATCCCTTCCTTGGTTAGGTTGCTCATCCAAACAAGATTGCTGTGGGGGGTCATTCTTATGGGGCATTCATGACAGCTAATCTTCTTGCACATGCTCCACATCTTTTCTGCTGTGGAGTTGCTCGCTCAGGAGCCTACAACAGGACGCTTACACCTTTCGGCTTTCAAGTTAAGAATCTCAAGAGATTTACATAACTTGCTATTTTACTGAATATCATGATAATTAAGTGCCGCTCTATGTAAACAAAAATTTTATTCTCTACGTTCAAGTTTGCTTTTCAGATGAATCACTGCTTTCGGTTCTGACATATTTCACCATTTGCATGTAGAATGAAGACAGAACACTATGGGAAGCCACCAGTACTTATGTTGAGATGAGCCCTTTCATGTCAGCAAACAAAATCAAGAAACCGATCTTACTGATTCATGGAGAAGAAGACAATAATTCAGGAACTCTAACAATGCAGGTAAATGGAAAGTTATATTAAATATTTTCCATTGACAAGCCAGAATTACTGCTACATGCAGTTGCCATCCTTTTGTTTTTTAAAAAAAGAAACCTTGTGTTTATGAATGCTATACTAAAGGAAACCCTTCGGCCGTGTTTGGTTGGGGGTTATCCCACTTGGGGATAGGAATAAGTTTTGAAAACTTTGAATTTTTTTGGAGGGAATTTTTAAACCAAAGGTATCAATGATAAGATAGTGATGTGTCTTCTATACATTTGTGTGTTGTATTTTTAAATCTAAATTAAAGGTTTTGGCGGGATTTTTTTTTTTTATGGGGAATTGTGTTGGGGATAACTCTTGGGGATAACCTTCATGTTGAGTTTTTCTTTTTTTTTTTATGTTCTACTCTGTACTTACATGGGCCAACGACTCCGTCCCTGAGGGGAGTAGGTGTTCCTTCTCTAACTGGTCAGTAAAAGACAAGCTTTTCGTACCATTGCTGTTGTTTGTTGGATGGTTATTTCATGCCTATTCCCTGCAGTTGAAATTGCTATAACTAATGCTGACATAGTTTCCTAGTATAGCAATTCTTCAGTTACATTCTTGAATGCTATTTGCTATAATTGTGCATTTCTTTCTAGCTTCTGCTGAAACTATACAAGATTCATTCAACTAAGCTTTTCTCTATATATCGCATACCAGCATGACATTTTCATTGCTGGCTCTATATTTGCAAGTTTTCTCTTGGAATATATGTATTTCCTCTCAATTGTTACAAGCTCCTCTACCATATGTATGTGTGTGTGTGTGTGTGTATCCTTTGACCTATTAAGTTTGAGTGCTTGAGTGCTTGACTGCCTCAGCTTCTTTTCTTTTAATGACATAATTTTCTTCATTTTTCCCCTATGGAGTATGTAACTTGTGTTCTTTCTTGCGTGTACTACAGTCAGATAGGTTTTTTAATGCTTTGAAAGGCCATGGAGCACTATGCCGTTTGGTGATTCTTCCATTTGAGAGTCATGGTTATTCTGCCAGAGAGAGCATCATGCATGTTCTTTGGGAGACAGATAGGTGGCTGCAACAATACTGTGTCTCCAGCTTGGAAAAGGGGGGAAACCTTGATGCCTCGAATGATGAAGACCCTAAGGAAACTAAAGACACAGCTCTTTCAGCTAGTGGAGGTGGGCCTGACCGAGGTTTGGAGCAAGATGAATCACACTCAACACAAAGGTCACTATTATGGTAATATCTCCTTTTGCATTTAGTGAGTTTGTTTTGATCTCCATATGCAGATAAGATTGATATCAGTGTTACCCTTATTAAAATTTTACTCTCTTGACTTGAATATTCAATGCCGTGTTTCATTATTGGCAAATGTCATGGTTCTCTCTTGATGAAAAGTATTGAACAGCCTTATTAGATCATCCTAGTCCGACATTATATTTCCATAAAGTGTTTGTATGTTGAGCAGACAAACTGATAAAGATTTGTGACAGATTCCAAATGTGTCTCTCTCTTTTTATGATATGAATGTGTGACAGTCTCCTTCAGTTGTTTGTCTCTTTGTTGTCTTATCATTTAAACAGAGTGACTCCCTTCTAGATCAAATTAAATTAGTTTGTTCCTGGCCTTTTTGCAGAGTTATTGCAAAGTTTTCGTAACATATGGCTAGAAGACTTAGCTTTCAGATTCGTTTGGAAATTGCAGAAGAGCTCATTTGAAGCCATTAAAGAAACCAGCCGCTGCTCATACCTGAATAAAGTACATTGACAAGCTGTGAGCACTGATTCTAGATCCATACTGTCTCTTCTGAAACATATATTCAAATAAAACTTGATTTTTAGATCTCCCTAGCCATGCAGGGTGCATAAATGTTTCATTTCCTTTCCGTTGGCAAGTGTGTTGCCCTTTATTATGTACTAGATGCTGATTGTTGCCGGTATATATGGCATTGTTCAATGTCCTCAAGTATTTATGCAAAGTTATTTCTTTTTAAATCAAAGGGAATTTGATTCCCATAATATATTTCTGTGTGTTTTGATGGAATTATTGTGATAAACAGCGTATGATTTTCTTAAGTTTACTCAAATAGAAATATTTTGTCTGTTCTATGTATCTATCCCTTTATGTTGATTAATTGTAGAATGTACAATATGTATATGCATGCCATGTTTTTCAACTCTGAGCTATAAAATATTGGTTAAGTTACTAGGGAAACTTCATTGTTGAATCAATGTCAGGAATGACCATAAAAAATGCAAAATAGATAGTTTACTGATTGACTTTCTAGTCTCAATTTAGTATTTAATTTAATATTGAACAGGAGGAGTATTTTGTGCTTATCTTGATCCATCCCAACTCTCTAAATGTGTCAAGTTTCAATCATTTCCTTCCAGGTTGAAGTTTTACTGCCAAATTTTTTTAGCATCAATCCTGGAGACAAGACCATATTCTCAGTTACAAGTTTGCCGTGGCATTTAAACATGGTTTTTATACTTTAGAATGACTATAATAGAGACATGATTGAGGTCTTCCTTTATGGACTCTTTTTGCCTTCAAAGTTCAAAGGTAAGTTTCTGGAACCGGTTAAATGTTAAATTCTTATCAGGATGTGTAAGAAGAGGTGAAGCAGGACATTCATTTGCAAATTAGTAGCTTTGTCAATTAGAAATTATAGTTGTACCTAGCTTGGTTTGGCTTGTTTAAGTTAGTTCATCTTACAGCCAACCAAGTTAGTTGTATGATTGGTATGGCCACTACCTCCCTGACCATTGCTTTCAATTTAAAGCTGACCGATAGATAGTGGAGGAACCCAATGATGAAATGCCAAAATCAAAGATTGGATGAGAAGAGGAGGAGAAACCTTAGATTGAAGAAGATAAATATAAAAAAACTAAAAAGAAATGCTAAAGATGGAAAAAGTTGCTTGTTTTCTGCGTCGAGTTGTTGCACTAGACCTTTTTCACTTTTTCCCTTTCGACATATTGAAAAGCCAGGAGACAACATCACTCCATTGCATGGATGTGCTCATCCATGAGAGCATCTCTCACTTCTTGTCCTCATATAGAATGGTATAATGGAAGGGAAGATGAAGGGCACTATCATAAAGATGACTTATCTGAGAGAAAAGCTTTTCTGCAAGTGTCTCAATGTGGTGATTCTCCATTGTTTTAGATGACATATGTCGACATTCTGGTCTAATAGAGTCAAGCTTTTTTTCTGATATCTTTGATTTTTTTTTTCCTACCCTGTAAAGTAGCATCTTTAGAAAGTAGCATTTAAGAGGCATGACATGGTTCTTTGGTCATCATCTGGAAAAGTTCAGATTAGAAGTCTCAAGTTCTCTCTGTAGCTGTAGACCCCAAGTTCTCTCGTTCACGCTTTTTAAAGGAGTAGTGCAAGATAGTTTACTCAAAAGTTTTGTAGTTTTAGGATGTGATAACAAAATTTATTCACACTGAAAGGATTAGAATCAAATGAAGTGGTTTAATAGCTTAATGATAAAACCGCTACAAGAGTTGCTGATGATTCTCCTTAAAGGTGATAAAGTTGGCTTTGTTTCACTCATATTGATTGAATTCCTTTGTTGTAGTGCAGAAAAACTAGACTTGAACCAAAGTTATCCTCAAGTCTTTTTCTGAAGTCATATTAGTGGGACTTTACTCACTTAGCAAGGAATCTAATTAAGGGAATACTCCGCCTTTCGGCATTACTTGTACTTTGGATGAGTTTACTAGACAGTGATTCATCATACAGTAATCCACTTGGAGCGATTCAATGTAGCGCAGCATTTTGTTCAAGATGCAGCACAAGCTCTATTCATCGGTATTAATATTAATTAAGTTGATTGTGTGGCAGCTAACAAAGAAAGTTGTTGCCATGTGACCTAGGGGTCACGGGCTCGAGTCGTAAAAACAACCTCTTACATAAAAAGCGGGGTTAAAGGCAGCGTGATAGAGGTCAGCCCTTCTCCGGATCCCGCGCACATGCGGGAGCTTTGTTGCACCGGGCTGCCCTTTAAGTTGATTGTGTGATACTGATATTTTTGAAACAGATGCAGAGGAGTAGAGATCTGGTCCTTTTAATCACAGACTGCAAGATTGGTAGCCATTAGCAGAAACTGCAAAAGCTGATGATTCTGTGTAAATTCAATAATTGATAAACCATGTTGCAGAAGAAACATTTGAAGTAATTAAAATTCATTTGGCTCACCATTTATTTTTTAATTTTGTTTAAAGTAGGATTTGTTTAGAGTTGATCAGCAAATCCATAATTTCATTCATTCAATACTTGATAAACTAATTATTGAAAGATCTTATTAGTGAGAGAGAGAAAAGGGTTGTGTGAGAAGGCAGCCTTTGGATTGAATTGGCACACTAAACAAGGAACAGCAATTTCTTGGAACTTGAATTTTAGTATTTTAACAACAAAACCTCTCACAGAAATTTTCTTTACTTGGCCATAATCTTGTTCAAAAGGGAGAATTAAATTAAATGTCACTCTTGTGTTTCCTTTTGTGTCATGAATACTATGATACAGTTAACACTACTGTCCTGTCTTAGCTTGTAAGACCATTCCACATTGATTCCCTTTTGAATAAGGAGCTTGTCATCCATGAAGTCATACATGAATTCTTTGACTCTTCATCATATTCTGATATTGTTCTCTTCTAATTTATTTGTGATTAGATTCTATTTTTATTTTTCTGCTATACCTTCCTCAGGTATGCCTTGTTTGCTACAACAGAAACAGAAATCACTAGATTTGATGTGTATATATATATATATATTTGTATTTTTTCTGAAGAACGTTTCCAAGAGTTTGCATACCTTTTTCGTGTATTTCTGTCTGAATCGCATGATTCTATGGACCATCAGGTTTGAGTAGTGTGAACAAAACGATTCCAATATTAAACAAATGGTCCTGAAAGGCAGATTAGTAGAATAGCTGAAGGCATGATTTAAGCCACACTTCGCCACAAGACTTGTTCTTTTAAGAGCAAGTCGTTGTATTAATTAATTATAAATTCTGATAATCTTCTTAGGATTATATCATGTCTTGCCCGTCACGATGTGACGCCTTTAACTGTCTTGCAATGGTGACGATCACCTGCCTGTTTATTAAGTATAAACAAGAAAACATGACAGACAATATGCATAGAATAATTGAATTGGTAGATCAGATTTGTATGGATGTGTTGTTCATTTGCATTTGTTATTTTCGATTGAAGCTTATTTTCCTTGTCATCAGTTTGATGTGTATGAGGAAATCAGTCAATGCAAGCATCTAAAAGGCACAATTTTATCATATAAATCATTCATAACAGCAAAACATCATAACACAATGCTGTTTAGCTGACATGTAACGAATAACTTGTCTGGATGGCTCAATTGCAGATACATCTTGGAGCAGCTGATCGAAACTGCAGTGTGAAAGCAGAGAAGAGGAGAATCCATTTATAGTTTTATACAATCAAAGCCATATTTCTCGGTGTACCGATCACACACGGATGAATGGCTCTGATTGATTACCGATGTTTAGATTGTGGTGCACTGGTATCAATATACAGACACATAACAAACTATCACCTTCCATTCTATCTATTCATCATCAGCGGGGCCCCTGTTTTTGTGCATGTATGTGTATATATATATGAGGATTGTGTGTGCTCCTCAGCATTGGAAGAGTTTGTTTTCTCATTCCTCCTCTTTGTTGCAGGCATTGAGATGGCGAACCAAGAAGAGATGTTGATCCAGAGGGTGACTGAACTCTATGAGGAGATCTCAGGACTCTCATGTCTCAAGCCATCTATGGAGGTTAACCAGCTCTTTACTGAACTAGTGCTGGCCTGCCTCCCTCCAAGCTCCATAGATGTCAACAAGCTCAGCAATGATGTTCAGGAGAAGAGATCAAAGCTCATTGAACTATGTGGAGAAGCTGAAGGACTTCTTGAAAGTCATTACTCCACTATTCTCGGCACCTTTGAGAATCCAATTGAGCATCTGAGCATCTTCCCATACTACCAGAATTACATCAAGCTGAGCCTGTTGGAGTACACTATGTTAGCCCGGCATGCAGCTGCACCGCCGTCCCGGGTGGCCTTCATCGGCTCCGGGCCGTTACCGTTGACTTCCATCGTTCTTGCCATGTGCCATCTCCGAAACACCAGCTTTGTGAATTATGATCTGGACTCTGATGCTAATGAGCTTGCAAAATGCCTCATTGCTGGAGACCGGGATCTCTCGGCACGGATGGTGACTCGAACAGCAAATATTCTAAGTGTTACTCATGAGCTCCGGGAGTTTGACATCGTGTTCTTGGCGGCACTGGTGGGAATGGACAGGAGGAGAAGGTGAGAGTCTTGGCGCATTTGGAGAATTACATGGCACCGGGTGCGCTGCTCATACTCCGCAGCGTGCACGGCGCGCGCGCATTCCTCTACCCAATCATTGATCCATGCCGTGATCTGCATGGCTTTGAGTTGTTGTCTGTTTACCATCCAATGGACGAAGTAGTAAACACGGTGATCGTTGCGCGCAAGCTCATGGCTGCTGTTCCGGTGAACATGGTTGATCAGGGAGCCGCGCCGGGGGCCATGGCGATGCTCCCGTGCAAGTGCGCCGAGTTCCAGACCTTCAATCCTCTCGGCCACGGCAACATGTTGGAGGAGCTGGTTCTTGAAGGACAGCCATCTTGAGAACAAGAACAAGAAGAAACAGTACTGTTATCAACCAGTGATGGATCGATGCTTATATTTTATCATGATTTTTATGTATTTCTCTAACTATTTTGTGTGATCATCTTTTGCTTTGTGTTGTCAACCTCATCAACCAGTGAAGTTGCATGTCTCTCTTCCTTGATTTTGTCAGTAAAATAAGTATGACATTTCACATGCATGGGTTCCATCTTTTCCTTCTTATTATTAATTAATTTATGGAAAGAATATTGGTAGGTTCAATGCATGTTATGCTATGTTTGTTTCTGACTTTTTCTTGTGTTCTATTTCTCTATAAAGGAACACATTCATAAATTGGACGGTTGTTGTCTTTATGCTCTTTAATTTCTTGGGTTTTTCTGGGGCTCTTCAACACGCCAATGCCATGCAGTTGGGACTCTCAAACAGAACCATCCTTGTCTCAAATGCTTTTTTTTTGAAGTTTTTTTATATTTTATTTTCAAAACTATTTATAATCATTAATTCATATAAATAATATTATATATATATATATATATTTGACACAAGGGATAAATCCCTGCACTTGAAGGGCGTCAAGTGGTAGCGTATAGATAGAGGATTGAATCCTGAAATTTCTGCTCACCAAGTCAATTACCCAAACCGCTTCCTCCTATTTACTGTAACTTAAACTTGAAAGATACTCAATCAAGCATTCTTCAACACAAGGATCCAGAGATATCACTGTAATTAAATTGGCCCCTTTAGTATTTTATATTTAAATTTATATGGGTTAAATTGTTCATAAATGGGTTAGGTGGGTCAACTCGATTATTACACAAATATTTGTATGTCTTAAATTAGTTCATATCATTTTAATGCATCATGTCACAATTGAGCAAACAAAACAGATTAAATTGTAATAACAATATAGAAAAACTTATGCATGATGAGCAAAAGAAATTTTTGGAATGTTTGTGATTATAAGCATTGATTTAACAATTTATATGCCAATATTATTACAAATTAATTGAATGGAATAGAGAAGGCAGGAGGAAAGTGACGTGCATTTCTTTGGTTGAAGACAAGAAATGGGTTAATTTTAAAACTAGACATATCACCTCCAGTGATCATTCAGGATTTCAAGAGCCAGATAACATTCTTTGAATCCTGTTGTCAGTGTGACAAGCACACTGTTCAATTTTTTTTTTTTGAACGTAAGAGCCAACTGGCTAGGCCAGCAGCTATTAAGAACAAACGGACGTGCGCGCACATGGGTTCGAATCCTGGCAGCAACACTGGGGGTGACCATCCGCAGACTGGGCCCCAACCAAGTGGTGCACAGGCATTCGCCTCATATGTGGCCCTCAGCGTGACTCGAACCCATGACGGGGTGGGAGTCACGCGACCGGTTTGACGCTCGGCTGAGATGCCTTTGTCAAAGCACACTGTTCAATTGGTTCTTCATGAAATTCAGAAACATAGGATGAATGGGCACTTTGCTCTCTCTGAACAAATTCATGCACATGTATTACAAATTAAGTGAATGGGATAGAGAAGGCATGTGGAAAGTGACATGCATTTCTTTCGTCCAAGACAAGGAAATGGGTTAATTTTAAAATCAGACACCACCCCAGTGATCATTCAGGATTTCAAGAGCCATATAACATTCTTTGAATCCTGTAATTCATAATCATAGAATGAATGGTCACTTTGCTCTCTGAACAAATTCGTGCTAGTGGCATCAAGAGCTCAATCCCTTATTACATGATTAGTACAATGAAACTAAAATTAGAGTCTTGCCGTGTCATGGCTGCTCCTAGTTGCCTCCAAGCGTTCCATCTCTTTCCCTTGTCGGCATGGCATCCTTCGTGAACCGAGGCTTCTTTTGATCAAAGTTAAGGTTGCTTCCAATTTTGCTTTCTTTGACGGATGTGTTGCATCAAACCAAGATAATAAGAGAAAATTAATATGTAAGAAAACACGTTTTTTCATGGAAAAATTGTCTATTTCTCTTCATCTATATGTTCCATATGATTGCCATCATCGTAAGTTTACATCCTCTCTTCAGAGTCTTGTGCACTTTTCTTGTGAGAGAGTTCGGGCTCCGTGTTGTGCCAAATCCTCTCCAATGAGACACCAGTCACCTACTTTGCACTTTGCGGAAGCGCTGATGATGGGGCTCTTGATGAATCCCTCTCAAAACAAGCTTAAGCAATGAACAAGCATAAACACAAACACTTGGAGTGCATAATGAAAAACACATCAACAGGATTAATTGATCTTTCAAGAAGCAAGATCAATCAAACAAGCAAACCACAAATAACATCAAGATTTACGTGGTTCGACCAAGATTGGTCTACATCCACGGGAGGGAGGGGAATCTTCACTAAACAATGAAAAGAGGGGAAAAAAGGGAGGTACAAAGAGATGTAAAATACACCCCAACCAAGAGATACAATATCTTCAAAATCAACTCACCTCTCTAGGAAGAGAGAAACCAAAAACAATGAATTCAATCTCTCCCCCTGAAAACCCTTGATATCACCTCCAACTATCTTCCAAAACAACAGCCCTTTTTGTCCTTTTGCAATGTCTCTCTCTCTTTTGAACCTGTAGGCCGATCTCCTTTTAAGTCATTATTTGAACCGGTCCATGAACCGGTCCTAATAAATGGACTGGGTCCCCTCCCCCCAACAATTCTCCACCTCGGTGAGCTTTGGTACATCCAAACCGAGCCGAAGCAACTGAACAACAAACTTCAAAATCCTCAGATACAACTGCACCTCTGCTAGGTTGCCTGCGTACCCTTTAAAAGGGATCACCAAACTGAAGTAATACGCAACAAAGCTTTACAGTGATTTAACTTGACTGCTGGCAAGACTTTTGTCAACATATCAGCTGGGTTCTCCTTTGTGGCATCTTCTTCAACAAGATGTAACCTTCTTCGATTAGATCCCGGATGAAATGGAAACGCACATCAATGTGCTTCGTGCGGGCATGATGAACCGGGTTTGTAGCCCAATAAATAGCACTTTGACTATCACAATGTACTTCAAGTACCTTCTGCTCAATTCCTAAATTATCAAGTAAACCCTGCATCCAAATGGCCTCCTACATAGCTTCAGTCGCAGCCATATACTCTGACTCTGTGGTGGATAATGCAACCGTCGACTGAAGTGTAGACCTCCAACTAACGGGACCACCAGCGATGGTAAACACATATCCGGTAGTAGACCGTCTCTTATCCAAATCACCAGCATAATCTGAATCAACATAACCCACACATAGCTGATCAATCATCCCCTGTCTTTCAAATAGCAAACCAACATCTGAAGTACCTTTCAAATACCTCAAAATCCATTTCACTGCATGCCAATGACTCCTGCCTGGATCATGCATGTAGCGACTAACCATACTAACTGCTTGTGAGATATCCAGCCTGGTACACACCATAGCATACATGAGGCTGCCAACAGCACTAGCATATGGAACTGTCGACATGTAGCTCTGATCTTCATCATTCTGTGGAGATTGCTTAGAGCTCATCTGGAACTGCGGGCCCAATGGTGTACTGACAGCCTTTGACTTTCCATCAATGCCAAATTTCTTCAATACCTTCTGCAAGTATGCCTTTTGTGAAAGCCAAACTTTGCTCGCCTGCTTGTCCCTTCTAATCTCCATGCCCAGAATGTTCTTAGCTTCTCCTAAATCTTTCATCTCGAATTCTTTGGCAAGTTGCTGTGGGATCGAAAATATGCGCCTGACATCGTGAAGATACCAGACGATATATCGAAGCACAAATATCATATTTTTAGTTTTGTGTGGGTTCTTTTATTCCTAATAGAGGCAAGCCTCTATTATTAATTACCCCAGACAATGTCGTGGGAACCTCCGATTAAGAGACAAAAATACAAGCAGAGAGAATGAGAAAGAATGATTTATTTTTATTGCAATATAATATGATTCGTTACATATCAGCATATATATATTTATTTATTTATTTATTTATTTGTTCATTTATGACGCCGCCCTCCGCCTCGGAATCTGTGCCCCGCCATTTGGAATCCCCCGCCGGTCGCCTTGTGTTATTGAGTCATTGCCTTGAAATTTTGTAAATTGGTCTTTGAAGAATTTGTAGACAGCTTCATATCGATTGTGCCGCCAATTAGCTTCCCTTTCCATTAAAAAAACTGCACCTAACTGAGCCGCTGCTAGGAGTTGCATCATATATGGTCGGAGAGGTCAGGGAGTCTAGCTTCCAATGCCGCCAATTTTGTCTTGATCGGAGTTCTCCAGCGAAAGTTGTCCGCATTTGAACGAGGAGTGGTTGAGCTGGCTAGACAGTAAGGATTAGCCTTTTTCTCCACCAAAATATGCACTACCCGAGCTACCAAAAGGGCATGTGCTATATATGACTGTTGAAGATTTTGGTATCTAGTTTTCAACACCGCAGATTTCACTCCCACTGGAGTCTCCAGGCAGGAATTGTGAATTTTTGAAAATAGATCTTCAGCATTGTCGTGGCCGAAATCTTTGGAATCGACCCTTTATCTATCAAAATCTACGCCGGAAATGAAGGGGTTTTGCTATACATGACCGTTGGAGATCCGGATATCTAATTTCCAACGCCATAGATTTCATCTCGATCGGAATTTTTCGACCGGAGTTATGAATTTTGAAAATGGGCGTCGGAATGGTAGCGAAATTCTTTGAAATCGACCTTTTTATTTATCAAAATATGCGCCGATCCGGCTGCTGAAAGGATCTGCGCTGAATATGAATGTTGAAGACCCAGATGTCTAATTTCCAACGCCGTAGATCTCATCTCAATCGGAGTTCTCTGGCCGAAGTTATGAATTTTTGAATATGGCTCTTTATTACAGCAGCAACAGCTTTTTTGGCAGCAACACTTCAGATAGAAGCAGCCAGCAGCAGCAGCAGCAGTGCGGTTCTTTTTATTTTGCAGCAGCGCCAATCATCATCAATATGGCGGCAATGCACGAAATTTCGCAGTTTAATGTGTGGCTTATTTTTGCAACCGCATTGACATCATTTCATCAAGGACTGAAGGAGGTATTTCATATTTACAATCATCTATTTTAATGCTTGAAATGAATGTATTTAGAGCGTTTTGGAACATGTGTTTTCAGAGATTTTGACAGAATCTCCCCTGTATTTGGGGCTTTCACTTTTTGTACAAACATTCATATCGATTTATCCGTTATTCAGAAATTCACAAGATACATCAATTCATATATAATTTTCAACCATACACCGTCTTCTTATCTTCTGCGGCGCGCAGCGGTCCGGTCTTCTTTGTGGCTCTCCTTGCAGCGCGTTATCAGCTAGCAACCTCAGTTTCCCTGAAATCAGCTTCTTGCAACAGCAGTAATGCTTCAATCGGCATTTCAGGTTGTAGTAAGGTTGGAGAAGATGTGGCTGCAACATATGAACTTCATCGGTGGCTGCTGATGGCGATCTTTACGATTGCTGGTAGCGATCTTCAAGGTCGTTGATGACGATCTTCAAGGTCATTGATGACGATCTTGATGAATTGATGACGATCTTCAAAAATTGTTGGCGATCTTCATGAATTGATGACGACGAACACTGATGATGCCAGGGTTGTTGTTGTTGCAGACGAACCAGTGGGGTGTTGTTGCAGATGAACGCTGATGCAGACAAGTTGCTGTCGGGGTGCTGATGCAGACAAGTTGCTGATGACGAGCAGGGGCTGTTGATGCCGATCTTTGTTGATGACGAACAGGGGCTGTTGTCGGACTTCCACACGGCGGCAGGAGGGGGGTGGACACGAGCGCGGACAACGCGGCGGACCGGGCGCGTGAAGGGGGTGAACAGCCGGGGGGGATCTCGGCGACGGCGAGGAGAGCTTTTGGTGGCTGATCTGGCCTCAACGGCGATGGTTGAAGGTGGATCGGTGATGCGTTGTTCACTACCGAAGGGACGAGAAGGTCTTGTGGCCGGGCTTGAGGGCGGCTCTCGGCAGAGATGAAGGAGAAGAGGGGGGAGGGGGCTGTAGATTTTAGGTTTTCTCACTGTCTCCTTTTTTTTTTTTTTATTTCTTTCTCCCCCCTTTACATAAGCCATGTCCCTTTTATTTATTTATTTTTTTGTTTTAGATAGGATCAAATCAAAACTAAGTTGTAACCACCTCATGAATGGATAAGAGCATATCTAAATTAATTTTTTTTTTAAATATTGCATTGGGATAAGCGTTCTTTGAATTGCCTCGTGATTGGTATTTTTGCATATTATGCCTCGGGATATGTATTTTTTCCTTAATTATTTTATTATTTTATATATATATATATATATATATATATTTTTTACGCGCAAACAGTTGCTTCTTCAAATTATCCACATCTACCTTGCTTTTGCATGCAATCAACATATCATCAACATATAAAAGTAAGTAGATAAAGTTACCTTCCTGTAGCTTCTTGAAGTAAACACAGTAGTCATGTGGACTTCTAGTGTACTTTTGCCCCATCATAAACTTATCAAACCGCTTATACCACTGTCTTGGCGACTGCTTCAAGCCATATAGCGATCTGTCAAGTTTACAAACCAAACTTTCCTTACCACCAACTTTGTATCCTTGAGGCTGAACCATGTAGATCTCTTCTTCTAATTTACCATGGAGAAACGCTGTCTTCACATCAAGTTGCTCCAAAATCAGACCAAATTGTGCTACCAAGGCCAACAAAATTCTAATAGAAGGATGCTACACTACTGGAGAAAACACTTCATTATAATCAATACCTTCCCGCTGAGCATAACCTTTAGCTACCAACCTTGCCTTGTAGCGAATGTCAGCTTCACCTTGAGATCCTACTTTGGTTGTATAGACCCATTTGCACTCGATTGCCTTCTTACCCGGAGGTTATTTGGCTAATGTCCAGGTGTGATTCTTATTCAAAGAATCCATCTCTTCATCCATAGCTGAAATCCATCTGTCTGCTTTAGGACTATGCAATGCTTCCCTATAATCCTTTGGAATTTTAGGACTATAACTGGAAGTGCAAACATCATGTAATCTGCAAACTTTGCAGGCCTCTGGATGTTTCTTCTGGGTCTTTGTATTGCCAATGACTCCACTATTGGAGTCTCCTCACACTATATCTCCTCCTCTTTTGCATCTTCATCAAAATCTGTACCAACAGGACTTGAAGTGCCAATTGCCTGAACATCAACCTGTGTCACTCCACTTGATGTCGGCTCTGAAGAAGTGGAACTAACTGGACTATGTGGAGGTACATCAATCTCCACCCATTGCGAGTTCCCTGTGGTCGGCTCATGACTCTCCACCTGCTGAGAGTCTGTAGACTTCATCAATGAAATTTCATCAAAAGTGACATCCCTGCTAATCACAATCTTCTGGTCTGCCACATCCCAAAGCTTGAAGCCTTTAACATTGTGACGAAACCCCAGAAAGATAGCTTTCTTGGCTCTTGGTTCCAACTTATCACCCCTGAAATGGTAGTAGGTCGGACACCCAAATACACGAAGGGCGTCATAATCATTAGCAGGAATTCCTGACCACCTCTCTAAAGGAGTTTTCCCCTCCAACGCAGCTGAAGGCAACCTGTTAACAAGATGGCATGCATATTCTAAAGCTTCAGCCCAAAACTGTCTTCCCACTCTAGCTGTGGAAAGCATGCATCGAACTTTCTCAACCAAGGTCCGATTCATGCGTTCTGCCACCCCGTTTTGTTACGGTGTCTCCCTAACTGTGAAATGATGCTCTATCTCAGAATCCCGACATACTTGCAAGAAGGAATCTGAAGTGTACTCGCCATCATTGTCTGATCTAATCTTCATAATTTTTACGCGATTGCGGTTCTCAACTAGCTTCTTCCACATCATAAAAGTACTCAGCACCTCATCTTTTCTCCTCAAAGGGTATACCCATGTATGCCGAGTGTAATCATCTATAAAGGAGACAAAGTAATTCCTACCACCAAATGATGTCGTTTTGGTAGGACCCCAAACATCTGTGTGCACATAATCCAGTATACCTTTCGTCTGGTGAACTGCTATACCAAACTAGATCCTTGTCTGCTTGCCTAGAACACAATGCTCACAGAAGTCTAACTTGCGGGTAGTAGCTCCTTTGAGAAGACCTTGCTTCACAAGACCATGCAAAGCCTTCTCACCAGCGTGCCCCATTCGCATGTGCCAAAGTGTGGTTTGATCCTTAGGAGATGATGCAACTGAAACTCCACCTGTAACTGTACTGTCCTTCAAGTAATACAGGTTCAAGTTTCTCTGCCCTTTCATAACTTTCATTGCTCCCCGACTAATCTTCATCTCTCCCTCTTCAATCATGATTCTGTAGCCTTTGGATTCCAAAACTCCAACTAAGATAAGATTCTTCTTGATTTCGGGGACATAACGAACATCATGCAAAGCTCTCACTTGTCCGTCATACATCTTCAACATGATTGAACCAATACCAACAGTACGACAAACATAATTGTTCCCAATCAGTATCGCACCTCCATTTAGAGCTTGATAGTTAACAAAATTTGCCCTCTCCGGACACACATGATATGAAGCTCCAGTATCCAAAATCCATGCTGACTCATCATCATATACAGTATTAGATGAACCTGAAACAGATAAAGAGATGTCAGAATGTACCTCATCCTGTGCAAAGTTTGCATTAGAATTGAAAGTTGGTTCGTTCTCCTTCTGAGACTTGTCTTTCAACTTTGGACAGTTTTTTTTCCAATGACCCTTCTCATGGCAGAATGCACACTCATCAGGTCCCAAACTGCGTCCTCTAGACTGAGATTTAGACCGTTTTTTGTTATCACAATGTTTTGGTGCATCAGATTTTTTGCCTTTATAAGACCTTCCCCTTTGTGCTGATAGTGCCTCACCATAAGGAGATTTAGTGGACTCCTTATCCCTACGACGGTACTCATGGTTCACCAAAGCTGAGGACACTTCTTCATATGACAACTTCTCCTTTCCATGTATCACAGTCATTGTAAAATGCTCGAACTCTTCTGGAAGGGAATTCAAAAGCAAAAGGGCTTTGTCTTCATCAGCAACCATCTCATCTAAACTTGCCAAATCAACCAGTAACTTGGTAAATTCATCCATGTGTTCATTCAAAGTATTGCCTTGACGCATAGAGAACCTGTAGAGTCTTCTCTTCAAATGCAAACGGTTCTCCACTGATTTCTGCATGTATTTCTTCTCAAGAAATTTCCACATCTTCAAGGCAATAGTCTCTTCCATAACTGCATATCGAAGCTTCTTGACCAAGCATGAACGAATAAATCCACATGCATATCTGTTCATCTCGGTCCATTCCTCCTCGCTGCACTTTGACGGCCTCGTAGCATAATCCAAAGTGTGTACCAAACGCATGCAGCATAGAGCATCCATGACATCACATCGCCACATGCCAAAATTGATTTTGCCATCAAATTTTTCAACATCAATTTTTGGTGTAGAAGCACTCACTGGATGAAATACAAATTCTTTAGCTTTGCCCGAGTTTCGTGAAGGACCCTGATCATCTTTAGAAGTTCTATCAACACTAGAGGAAGACACTTTTTCTCCTGCCATTTCTCAAAGAATTAACTCCTCAAATGTTCAAAAGCTTGTTAGGATCTTCAACTTGCTCTGATACCACTTGTTGTGCCAAATCCTCTCCAATGAGACACCAGTCACCTACTTTGCACTTTGCGGAAGCGCTGATGGTGGGGCTCTTGATGAATCCCTTTCAAAACAAGCTTAAGCAATGAACAAGCATAAACACAAACACTTGGAGTGCACAATGAAAAACACATCAACAAGATTAATTGATCTTTCAAGAAGCAAGATCAATCAAACAAGCAAACCACAAATAACATCAAGATTTACGTGGTTCGACCAAGATCGGTCTACATCCACGGGAGGGAGGGGAATCTTCACTAAACAATGAAAAGAGGGGAAAAAAGGGAGGTACAAAGAGATGTAAAATACACCTCAACCAAGAGATACAATATCTCCAAAATCAACTCACCTCTCCAGGAAGAGAGAAACCAAAAACAATGAATTCAATCTCTCCCCCTGAAAACCCTTGATATCACCTCCAATTATCTTCCAAAACAGCAACCCTTTTTGTCCTTTTGCAATGTCTCTCTCTCTTTTGAACCTGTAGGCCGATCTCCTTTTAAGTCATTATTTGAACCGGTCCATGAACCGGTCCTAATAAATGGACTGGGTCCCCTCCCCCCAACACTCCGGACCTCGTGCAAGGAGTTAAGGAGGGAGTTCATTCCATACATGTCTCGGTAATGGTCCCAAATGCTTTGTGCAAAAGGGCATGCAAGAAAGAGGTGCGCTACTGTCTTCTCGGCGGAGTCACACAGGAAGCATGTCGTTTGGGTTCCATACTAGTTTCATTTGTGTAGATTTTGTAGTGTGAGTATTTAGTATTTTTGTGTCAGCCATGTGAGTAGCTTGATTTTTAGGGGGTATGGAGATTTCCAGAAGTTGGTTTTCAAGTCGCTCTTGATACCTCCATCTATTCTGAATTGGTAGATGGATCTCATCAAGAATGTGGCTAAGCTTGTTAGTTTCCAACCCCTCGATCCCCTTCCCGCTGGAGTTTTGTCGGTGATGTCACAACAATTCATAAGCCTTGTTTTCTCCTCCTCACGATAATGGCCCTAGTTTGAGAAAGGGGAATTCCCCTTTGTTGGGAAATCCAAGCTTCTGGATTGATGTGAACCTTCTCAAGATCAGGGGGTGTAGCATGGGTAACATATTCTATGGTGACTGTCCTTGAATCTAGTTATCAAGCCACTTATTGATTGTTTGGCCATTTCCTGCATAGGTTATGATATTTGACACATAAGTTTGGGTGAATCAGATTTTACCAAGCTGCGTGATCGGTCAAATTCAGCAATTTGTCCACATTTCAGCTTCTCAATTTCATAAACATGTCATTGCTGAAACAACATTGCATGTTAAAAGAGTCTTGGCGTTCACTTGGGGAAAGTCTTGGGAGAGAAGTCTTGAAGTGGGGTGAAGTGGTAGGAAGTCCCAGGTTCGAAGTGGGCTGAAGTGAGCACTTCAGGTGTTCATTTCCACCGAAGTGCCCACTCCTCCAAATGTTTTATAATAATGATAATAATACTAATAATAATAAAAATAAAAATAATGATATTAATAATAATAATAATAATAATAATAATGATGATGATGATGATGATGGTGGTAATAATAATAATAATAATAATAATAATAATAATAATAATAATAATAATAATAACCCACTGCGGCCAAAGCCACTTCGGCCACTTCGGTGCATTTTTTACCGAAGTGGTCTTAGTACAAAATGGGGGAAATGGCCACTTCAAGTGGTCAAGTACCACTTCACGCAAAGAAACGCCGAAGTAGAAATAGATCACTTTCCCACTTCCCTCAGGCACTTACGCCCAAGTGAACGCCCCAGTGACCGGTTGGACTCAGCAATTTGTTCACGTTTCAGCTTTTGCTTTCTCAGCAGAAACCTTCATGTGTGTTAAGCCAAACCCTATGGAGTATTTTGTCTTTAGTATTCTGCAACATGAAATATTAAATACGAATTATTTATTTACTGTGTTAATATAAAAACATCAGTTGAGAAATAGATTGCAAGAAACAAAGGTATACTGAAAGATAGGCTTTGATGTGCTGATGGAACCAAGCTCGGCCGGCAGCCTTCTTGTGGCAACGACATCATGTAGCACTAAGTTGAAAGACAAGGCGAAATTAATCCGATAGAATAATAATAGCAAAATCCAAATAGATGATTTCAAGCCAATTAGATAGCTTCACAAGCAATGAACAAGCATTATATGTTTTCTTTGTGATTGCAAAGCGACTTAATTGTACTTTCCTTGAGAAAGCTTTGATTTGAACTATGGCAACACATATTCTGTAGAATTAAGTCAATTGAAGGGAAAGAACGGTTTTGTTTGACATGTATAGGTTGGACAATATCTGTTTGTGTTCTGGTCCAACTTGTGCAAGCTTTAGAGCATTGATCAGGTGGCAATTGACGTTGGAATGCTTTCAAAGATGATCCTCACACACAACAGAGTGAAAATGCTAATATAATCGTTAACAACTAAACTATAAAGGGAGGAAATTTCAGTTTCTTCATATCCGCTACTGAAATTTCCAAGCAGAAATGAAATACAACGGAGTACCTTTCCACCCAACAGTCAAGGATTTTCCGTTCTTATCTAGGGTGCATGAGCTCCCTTGCACAAACTGCTTAACAAGAAGGCTAGCTTGATAAGATGACCATTCATTCAGATCAGCTTCTACAAGTCCAAACCGTGCAAAGTACGCCCTCCAAATGCCTATACCGACATGTCTTACTAACCTCTCACTTCCCTCTGCCACAATAATGCTTCGGATTGCTTCTGCAAAGAAGTAGCCCTCTATAATTGTTCTATTTCCATCTGTTCTATCTAGATGACAATCCACACAATCAAGTAGGCGCTGTAGAAGAACAAGGCTTCGTGAAGCGGGTGATGAAGGATGGTGAGTTATGATTAGCCTCCAGATCAACAATCGCCATTATACTTGGTTTGAGTTTTCTCATGACTCTAATAAGGTTATCCAAGCTGTTAGGCCTAACAATCATGCTACTCATATCAAGTGAACTGTAGACAGCCAATGCTTCACCAGGCTCTATTTCAAACATATCTTCTCTAAGATCTTTAATGTCTGCAACTGCTACCACCCGGAAATCAAACGACAAAGATAGAGTTTCGGCAAAACTCACCAATCTCTGTCCAGTGACTAGGAGTGACTCTTCTGATGTTCCAACTACAGTGATCCTCAAGTAATCGACAGGACATGAAGACCTTGTGGCTAGAGCTTGCATCAAAATGGTACATTGGAGGCCATGCTTGATAGATAGATTGATCAGATGAATTCTCTTCATTGTGACAACATTGTCAAGGATAGTCTGAATCGAAGTGAACTGAATGACTTGTGAGAATGGTAGTGTTTTCTGGGTGATCAGATGAATTGGATGATCGGCTAACATTTCTTTTACAACATCTTCTGCAGGTATACCCTTGTCCCTTGGCCTCTTTGCCGATAACCTTCCAGTTTCCCTATTGATTCTTTCTTGCAATGCGTCTGAGAAGTAGTAAACAAGTCTTTGAACTGGATGGCCCAAGTGGGAGGAGAAATTTTCACATTGCCTCAACAAATTGCTCGCCCGATCATACTGTTGGTTGCTTACTTTATCAGCAGCAGCAAGTAAGAGCCTTGCAAGCTCAACATTCTGAATTTCCTCACTCGTCAAACCTGAGGAAGATAAGCCCAATGGATGTCTAAGGATGGAATTATCGCCTTCTATCAGGGATGATAACTCAATGTAACGGGCAGCAGCAACTCTCACAATCTCTTCAGTTGACAACCTACTTCCTCCAGATGAGTTTGTAGCAACTTGGACAATCTCTCCATTCAGCTTTTCGCCCTGCAACCAATTATGACTCGGTTTGTAACTATTCCGAAGCTCTAGTGATGTAAGGACTCCTGTGCATGCCTTCTTCTTAGGCAGTACAGCAAACTCAGTGATCCTCTGAACCATAGGATTCTCTGGATTGGTTTCTAGCATCATGGAACTTCTGGATGACAGAACTAAAGGCCGAGCTGCATTGAAGTGCATGGTTTGAACTGGAACAAACTCTGGGATAGATTCTGGCACACTAGACGGCAAGGTGACAACTTTCTCAATTCCTGTCTCTTGGCTGAAGCTATAAATGGACCAGAGATCATCGATGACACTTCCCATGTCTTCACTTGTGAAGAATTGGGTCTGCTTCCCAGCACACTCATCTCCAAATCCTTGTTGAGGATGGTAACCTTGTTCTGCTCCATTGGGATTAAACCCTTCACTGTAGAACATCGAGTTTAACATCTAATTAGCAGAAAAAGAAAGCTATGTTGCAGTTCTTAGCTACCAAAGGAGGGTAATGACAACAACTATATATATGAACTGTGATTCCTGGTTGCAAATATGCCAATTGGCAGGAACACAACAGAAAGCAAGACAAAGAGATGAAAGTAGACTCTGAAGATTTTTCTTGTTTGGGTTTTACTGGTTCTATGGATCATTAATAACTCATCCACAATAAAAAAAATGCATATAAAACAAGGATAGGGGGACCTTTTGATCTTTGCAATGTGGACATGGGAAATGAGAAAACTCTCAATGAAACCATCTTTGGCCTGCAGAAGACAGCATAAAATTATGTAAGCACAAGCCATTAATCTACCATCTGACTCTTTGTGCAGAGAATCTAAAAAAATTATCAATTTATGTTCCAACCCATGTCCTATTGATTGGTTCTTCCCAGAAACCCTAGGAAATTGCAAAATCCCTCTTTGATACCAATGCTCAGAGTTTTCCTCTTAATTGGCCACTTAAGAATGCTTTCAGTATCATAACAACTAGCATTCTTGACAAATAGAGACTCCATAAACAACATGTGAGGACAAACATCTATGTTAAAGAGATCGACAGTGATAGATAATTAAAAAGATGGAAACTTCTTGGAGCTTCTTACCAGGAAGAAGACAATCTGCAGTTCTGGAACACACTTCACAGTAGACATAAAAAATGCAATCTATACACAAAAATCAAAGGATAAGATGATGATGAACATGAATATACTTTGTGATGATACATACAATGAAAAACAATAACACAAAAACCAAAACCATTAAATAATAAATTTCGTAGTTGTATTTTTCTATTTGATTGAAATACAATTTATTTATTTTATTTATTGTTTGATAAAAAATTGTAGGATAAGGTTGTGTACAATAGACTCAAATGATCTAATCCATCTCCGGACCCCACACGCAGGCAATGTTTTTAAACCGGACCGGGAAACAAACCGGTCTCACAATTGGGTGTAGGAGATGAGGAAGAGTATTTTGTATGGAATTTGAAGAGGAAATTTGTGGATATATTGTGGAGATCTCAAAGGGTTTTTTTTTCTCAATTCAAAAGAGCAGAGACTCTCTTTCCCCAAACATAATATTAAGGCATATTTGACCCTTTACAACATAACTCTTAAAGTTCTACAATATTACAAACATGCCATTAACACACTAATATGAATTACTTCTAACACTCCCCCTTAATTCATATTTTGTATCTCCAACAATTCTCTAAAGTATTGAAATTTATTCCTTGGAAGAGCTTTAGTAAAAATATCGTCAACTTGATCTTCGGTCTTGAGATATTTGATTTCAACTTCTTCATCTTCAATTGCATCTCTAATAAAGTGATGTTTGATAGCAATATACTTTGTTCGGCTATGATATACCGGATTCTTTGCCATGTCGATCGCCTATTTGTTGTCACACATAAGTAGACTTGCTTCCTTTTGTGGTTCATCATTGTCTTCCAAAATTCTTCTCAACCATATTGCTTGTGAGGTAGCCAATGAAGAGGACACATATTCGGCTTCGGCGGAGGAGAATATAGCCTTCTCTTGCTTCTTAGAAGTCCATGAAAATATACCATGTTAGTGCAAAGGCACTTAGGTTGGCATTATTTGAAAGCACATTGGCATGGCAAATGAAGCTGCAAACTGACACAAGCTCGCACGACACAAAAGGACAAGGCAGAAGTTTACTCAGCAGAAAGAGTCGTTGCAAATATGGATGTGACATAGATTGCAACGAAGTTTCTTGAAGTCATGATGTAGATACCTTGACTGAAGATGACATGGCATGGATGACAAGGCATAAGTCAAGAGACTGGATGACATGACATGTGACTAGACATGATGAGACTCAGTTGACCAGGTCAAAGCTTGATGGAATTACACATGTGAAACAATATCTTTGGAGAGCTTATTGGAAGATCTCACTGGTGCTATACTTGGACAGTGAGCTATTGAGCTATCTTTGGTAAGACACTATCTTTGGCAGGTGACTGGATATGCTAGTTGAGCAAAGATGTTCTGGTGCTATCATTGGAAGGATAATATATTTAGCAAGCGCACATGTTTGGAAGGTGCGATATATTTGAGGAGCAAATCTATTGAAGACCAACTTGGAAGGTGGTTACTCATATTATGGCAACAAGGATCCAAGAGGAGTTGAAGACATCACGAGAAATATATTTAGAAGATGTCTAAATATGTCGCTGCCCAGTTTTGGTAAGAAGCTGATTTGGAAACATGATTGAAGATCTTGTTTGAAGATTCTTTGAAGCCCATACTTTGGCGAGAGGCCAAATATGGTATGAAGACTGATTTGGCGAAGATATACTTAAGACCAAACTTGACTAAGTTTGGAAACCGTGTGATGTTGATGCGCCGGGAGGCACTTTGAAGAGTTCGTGGACGTGACAGAGAGGGGTCCAGCCAGTTGCCGTGGTCATGATCAGAAGGATCAGACAGAGTCGACTTAGATAAAGCCGGGAAGGTTTAGGTCTGGAGTTCATAGAGCAACGCAAAGCTGCAATCTTAGTCAGTTATTGGACTAAGCCACGTTGTAGGATCGGGTGCCACAGGATCTGCAACGGCTATTTTTGGAAGATTTCCTAAGATAGTATCCGCAGAGATTTCGGGGATAGAGAGAGAGAGAGAGAGAGAGAGAGAGAGAGAGAGAGAGAGAGAGAGAGAGAGAGAGTATTGGCAGGCTCGTGGAGCGGCTATATAAAGGACCCAGCTCGAGGGTTTGAGTTGCACCACGGGAGAGAGACCTAAGGCAGTGTGGGTTAATCTAGAGTGGGTATTTGTATATGTGAAAGATGAGTAACAAGGGAGTTACACTCATGTATTCTCTTCTCTTTTAGTGGATCGTTGTCTCCGGGCTTGGCCCCCAGACGTAGGCTAAGTGAGCCGAACTGGGTTACCAATCTTGTCTCCTTTCTCTCTTGTTTACATTACTTGGTGATTGTTTGAGTGTGTGTTCTTGAGAGAAAAAGTAAGAATGAGTTGCCACTTATACTACAACCAAACTTACAACCACCCCTGTCGGAACTTTTACACCCGATCCAAGAGAGAATGCATAACTAGAAGTATTTTTCATGTCATCAATGCTTCCGGCATAATCACTATTACAAAATCTAACTAATTTGATAGGAACATGTCTCTCATAAAAGATGCCATAATCAATCGTACCTTGGATGTATCTCAATATCCTCTTTGCCGCCCTAAAGTGAATTGACTTGGCTTGGCCATGAACCTTGCTAACAAATTTGTAGCAAGCATAATATCTAGTCTTGTCGATCCCAAATATGACAAACTTCCAATCAAACTTCTATAGAGTGTGCAATCAACCTCCTTGGAGCCATCATCCTTGGAATACTTTTCATTTGCAATCATGGGAGTATCAACAGGCTTGCAATCCTTCATGTTGAATTTTTCAAGAAGACTTCTAGCATATTTATTTTGATAAATGAATATACCATCTGATAGGAGGAAAAATGGTAAGACACGTGGAGCCTATCAGAGTCGTCTACGTGTCCATATCAAAAGACCCCTCACCTAACTAGTTCCAGATCAACCAGTTTCATTTATGATGATAACCTATAACATCTCATCGGATTGAGAATCCCAGATATCCAATATCTGATATGCTACAACGACACGTCAGATCGGATCTACCCGATATGCTATAACAAACCACCAGTTCAAAGCCAACCGAAATGCAATATCAACTCATCGGTCTGGAAGTATTCACCGCCTTGTCAGCCTGAGATACGTCTTCAACTCTTCGGAACAACACCATTTATCGGAAATGACCTTCTAGAAAGAACTTAGTTGTTGACAGGCTGGCCTTCTAGAAGACTTACAACTGTTGACAGCTCAGAGCCAGCTAGCTGCTTAGCTGGAGCCTAGCTGGAGGCATAGGTGGCAAAATACATGGCAGAATTCTTTAAGGCACATGTCAAAATACCTGGCTTCTTCCCTAAGCTACCGAAGCCTATAAAAGACAATAACCTCAACTCTTTTGGGACATGAGAAATTACAGATATCGAAGCCCTGTCTCTCTGGAGATTGAGTTTTTTTTATTTCTTCTCCAAGTTTGAGATGATTTCTTCTCCACCTGTAAAAATGTCTTTGAATGCTTCGACAATAGTGGATTTGATCTTTTGATCCAGTGGTTTTTTCCCTATTGAGGGTTTTCCACGTTAAAACATTGTCTTCTTCTCTTGATTAATTGATTTTCCTTCTGTTTTCTCACTGTTCTAAGTCCCAGCATTAAACAAATTCAACCGTTGATTTGAGATTGGATTCAATCTCAAAGCAAATCCAATTTCGTCGTCAACACCATCCTTATTTTGACTAACTTCAATTCCCAAGAAGTAATGTAGAAGACCCAAATCATTCATTTCATACTTGTTCATCATATCTCTTTTGAAATCTTCAATCATCTTCTCATCACTACCGGTGAACACCAAATCATTAACATAAAGAGAAACAATAAGAGCATTGGATTTACCTTGAGTCTTCATATATAATGTTGGCTCACTCTTGCTTCTTTGAAAATCATTTGCTTTAAAGTATGCATCAATTTCACTATACCATGCCCTTAGTGCTTGCTTTAGGCCATACAATGCCTTCTTCAACTTGTATACTTTTTCTTCTTCACCTTTAACAATGAAGACTTGAGGTTGCTCTACAAATACCTCTTCTTTCACTTCACTATTCAAGAATGCCGATTTCACATCAAGTTGATGCAAATGCCATCCCTTTTGAGCTGCCAAGCTAATGATAGCTCCAATTGTTTCAAGTCTTGCCACCGGAGCATAAGTTTCTTGAAAATCAATTCCGGGTTGTTGAGAATAACCTTTTGCAACCAATCTTGCCTTTCTTCTTTGAAATGAGCCACCCGAGTTGAGCTTTATTTTGAACACCCATTTCACACCAATAACATCTTTTTCTTTTGGTCTCTCCACCAACTCCCAAGTGTTGTTTTTCTCAATCACATCTATTTCTTCTTCCATGGGTTTCACCCATGCCTCTTCTTTAATTGCTTCTTCAAAGTTTCTTGGTTCCATCACACAAAAATTACAACTTGCATATACCTCATTGATATGTGTCATTCTCCTTGGTGGTGAGCTTGAAGATGAGGAACTTGGACTTAATGGAAAGGTTGGTGACCTTTGAGGACTAGCATCAACTTGTGGAGCTTCATGAAAGTCTTCATGTTCTTGATTTTGCAACCCTTCTTGAGAAGTAACAACTTGATTTTCTATCTTCTTCCCTTTCCAATCCCATGAAGCCTTCTCATCAAAGATAACATCTCTACAAACAATGACTTTATTCCTCTTCAAGCTAAAGAGTCTATAGCCTTTTGATTTTGAGCTATAACAAACAAAGATGCATTTTTCACTAGCCTTATCAAGCTTGTGTCATAGCAACCTTCAAATGATTCACCGATGGTTTCCTTTTACTCCAAGCTTCAAATGGTGTTTTGTTTTCCACCGCTTTTGTTGGACATCTATTCAACAAGTATACCGCCGTGTATATCGCTTCACCCCAAAAGGATTGAGGCATTCCCTTCTCATGAATAATAGACTTGGCTATCTCCACAATAGTTCTATTCTTCCTTTCCGCCACGCCATTTTGTTGAGGTGTGTAAAATCCACGACATTTCTGGAAATAAATATTTAGTTATTTCCTTGAGGAAAATATTTAAGTTATTTATTTTCCCTGATTAGTGTGGTTGAGGAATTAAATGATTTATTAGAAATCAAATAAAAAAAATTATATGGGTCTGTAGGGACCTAATAGTAATTTCGAAAGAAATGAGGACCTTGTAGAAGTTTTCCCTCTCACAGACCTAGACCCAAGTGTAATTTTAAAAGAGCCAGGGACCTCTCATGAATTTTCGTGAGAGAAAACCCCAATAGAGGAAAAGAACGGCTGAGATTAAATCATCTCACGCCGCGTTAGATCTCGAGATGTTATAACGGCCAGGAAGAGGCCACGTGGCGAATCCAGAATACATCCATCTGATCGTAGCTGGATACGAGGCAAGAGAGGAGGGCAAACTGGAGATGACCTCACGGTGCGGGTGACCGTGAGTCGTCCATCTCATTGTCACCCATATCTCGAGACGCAGGATGGAGAACGGGCCGCTGAACTTCAATCAATCCTGGCGGTTGATCTCGATCGATGTTAGATACGAGGATGAGGGTTTGAACAGCAGCCGTCGATGGTGATCAACAAATCCCCGCCCTCCATCATCGGATCTGCGATCTGAGAGGCGGTCATTTCTTCTCCGTTGCCACCGGTAGCGGCCACTCACCGGGAGTTCGTTTCCTCACGGCCCGTTCATACTAGCAGCGACGTCAGCGGTAGGCCGGCCGTTCAGAGCGCCTGCTTGGCGGCTTCGGCTCTCTCTGCCTATAAAGGAGCCTCTCAGGAGTAATCAAGCTGAGCGGTGAAGCTCATTGAGAGGGAGTGGTGGCCGGAGGGAAGGGAGGAGCTCCACCGTAGAAGGCCCCGCATGAGCTTCAGTGGCGGGAGTGGGTATCCGCGTGAAGAAGGTAGCGAGGCAGGGGAAGAAGGCAGGGGCTGGAAGAGGTGCGGCGAGGATCATGGGAAAACGAGCTCTTCCACCGGTGCTGGAGAGCTTGTCGTCAGTACCAACATTCGTCTCCGATCGCACGGTAAGAGTTCTCTTCCTCCTTAGTCGTAGATAGCATCTCTGCATGCGTAGTTAGTTCAGCCGGGAGGGTGTGAGCTTCCTTGGTAGAGCACCTCGAGAATCTGCGTTGGGGGCAAGGTTGGCGATGCCCCTGGAGGAGCCGGTTGTGATCATGGCTTCCGCGATGGAGGTCGAGCGTGGGCCGGTGCACAGAACCACCGGAGATGAAGACCGGAGCCGTTGGATTCTCGGTCGCTCGAATAAGAGAGAAGATAGAGGGAGAAGAGAGAAACGAGGAAGAAGATGTTTTTTTTAAAAAAAAAAAATAATAATAAATAATAATAATCGTTTATATTATTTTATACATAGGGGTGTGACATTAATTTAAATAATTATTTATTTTCCTCTCTTATACTCTCTTTTAATGAGAACATTAGTTGGTTATAATTATTAAAAAAAAAAATGCTAAATAGGGTATTTAAATGGGGAACTAAGGTCATGTGACAACACATAAAAGTTAATATTAACTTAGTGTGACAAGCTTATTGAAATATTAGTTGATTATTTTGACAAATAATAACTAATTAGTTGAGATAGTTGTTGAAGAACTATTGATATGTCACAAATATTTTTAGTAGAAACTATAGAGTTTGATATATCTATTTGTGACATTAAACTTGGATGAGTATGGCTATTATAGTTTGTGTGACAAATTATTAGCACGGTTAATAAATGTGAAAACTATAGTGAAATATAGTTGAAAAGTTAATTAATCAATGAAATTGATTAAAGGTTAATACCAAGGGTGTGACACATGTTCAATTAACCGATTAAAGGTGTCTAAGTATGGTGGTTATTATTAAGTTTGGAAATATAAGGTTTTAATAAAAGATTAAAACCTTAGTAATATTTTTATTAATAGTATTAACACTATTAATCAAATAGTTATATAGTTTTCGGTAACTATATGGAACTATGACTACGTGACATGATAATTGAATAATTATTATGAAATATTGAAATGGGATAAATGGAAATTAATTAATTAATTTCCTAAATTTGGACATCGGATTAAATAATGGAAATTATTTAGAAAGGAAGCTAAATAAATTCGAAAAGGACTAATAAGCCCTAAGCAAGTAGGGACCTTTAAACTTTAGGGTCAAAAGTTGCCAAATGACCAAAATGCCCTTCTGGGGTAAAAAGAGGCTAAGTTAAATTAACAAGGCTCAACTCAACCAAAGCGACTTAAGGAAAGTCAAACTCGACAAATAGATTAAAGTTGACTAGGTTTAACCTAGGTGGGACCAAAAGTCAACTAAAAGACACTGGAACGGGAATAAGAGCCGGTAACCCGAGAGCAAGGGCGGAGCCACATGGTGGAGAAGGGGGGCAATTGCCCCCCTTCTCATTAGAAAAATCTTATATTATATTATAAAATATATTTTATTTTATTATGTAATATCTTTAAAACTTGAATTGCCCCCCTTCTTTTTTTTGAAAAAAGAATTGCCCCCCTTCTCAATCTATCTCTTTAACTTAGATGTTAGGTGGCTTATCTTATCATTATTAAATTATAAAAAAGTTAATAAAATAATGAATAGAAAATAAAATTTAAAATAAAATAATATTTAATTAACTTCCTTGTGACTCACGCCCATTGTTCCGTCTCTATTTCGCATATACCTTTGTAACCCTGCTTCCTTCTTTCTGTTTGACGCCCCCACTCATAGTCTCTGATTCCTGGGGGATTTTTTATTGCTCTCACAAATTTCTTGTTTTTTTTCACCTACGAAGCTATTCCACGAAATCCAAAGTTTGGTTTTTTTTTATCTTTTATTTTTTTAGTTGTTTTGTTTAATTACATCAATTATTATTTTTCTCTAATTTGTTGTTTGATTTGATTTTTTTCTTTTAAATTCAAAGGGGTTTTTTATTTGTATAAATTTAGTTTGGATATTATATTTGAATTGAACGAATTGATGTAAAAAAAGATTTAGATGATAACCCTTGTAATCTTGTATGTATTTAGTTTGGATATTCAATTGGTATGCCATCTCTCTCATCTTTGCCTCCTATTAGGGTTTGAATTAGGGGTTTTTTTTCATTATCTAGATTCTAGGGTTCTCATATTTTTCTTTGATCTTGTGTTGGATTGGGGTTAATTGAAAGTTAAGTATATGAATTTTTAGGAGAGATATTTCAATACAATGTACTTTATAATTTTGATATGATATTTAACTTATTTTATAATATAATTTTGATTATATTTAAATTTTGATTTATAAAATTTTATTTGCCCCCCTTTTGAAGAATTTCTGGCTCCGCCACTGCCCGAGAGATGGTCCCTAGGACCCGTTAGTGGGCCTAAGCCCAACAAGGACGTTAGACATGCATGGACATCTAGAGATATGGAAATTATTGGAACAATAATTCTAATAAATCGTTATATGCCAGATACTCTAGGGGAATTCTTGGCATACTAAGGAAGACTAGAAGGACTTCTAGTTCCCACGAACTGAGGTAAGTTCACTTGCCTAGTTTCCACCCGGTAACGGGATTTCTTGGATTTGCTATGTATTCTTAGCCATATACTTGATACCATACATGCTATTCATACCTGTTTTTGAATCCTGTTGAGCATGTATGTTTGTTTCCGGGACGTTGGTGTCCCTGTTTGCTATGTTCTACTGCCCGGACTCAGTAGAGCTAGGGAAGCTCCAATTTAGGGATGTTCAGGGACAGGACCCCCTGAATTTCCTGACAGCCCTACCAGAGAAACAAATCTCTGGAGGTCTCGCTTTGTCGGTGGGCATGGTACAGCGGCGTGTTAACACGTAAGAAGAGGTAGTTCTCACCGATCTTTTGACTGGAGAGTCAAAGCGACCATCTAGGTCGTAATTATAAACCAAAAATTTGGACATCTTGGGGAGTAAACTCAGGAGTTCTTTTAGAACTCACTCTGAGCCCGAGGGGCTTACGTATCGCGAGTCGTACCCTTGACTTGTTTGTGGTAGACTCGGGACTTGGTTGTTGATTCTATGATCACATGTTGGTATGCGTTTTATTTTGATGACACTTTGTGACTGCGGGGGTACTTACTGAGCTTTCCTTGAAGCTCACGTATTTTCTCTTTTTCCTCCTTTTCTGCATTAGGGTTTAGAGGGGAGGAAGCTTGAAGAGAGGGACTCAGGGAGACCAAGGTTTATAGGAGTCTCGGTTATCTTTATTTTCTATGAACTTTGTTATTTGTAGGACCCGTATAGGGACGGACCTTTATAGGGCCTATGGACCCTAATGACTCTATGTTCTTATGAACTTGAGTTTGTGTTTATTTATGGATTGTTATCGCTTATCACATTATTAGGCCTTGTATTAGAGTTGAGTTTATCTCTTCTTTATCTGGCCAGGTCTGATGGCGTCTTTCGAGGTCGGAATCCGGGTCGGAGATTCTGATTAAAGTGGTATCGAAGCAAGTTCTCTAGATAGAAGCGGATAGCTTGAGACCCTAGATGCCCTTAGCGATTGCATAGGTGAGTGCGGGAAGGGTAGTATAGATAGTGGTACATTAGATTGGCGCGGTTTTACTTGCAGGATGTCGGGACCATGCGTATCGTGATTAGATGCGGCGATGAGGTGGAATCTATCAGGAGAACACTCCACCGCCGAGTGATTCGTCTGGAGTCTAGTGAGGTCCTCGCCGAGATGAGGAGGGGCCTGGAAGCCACCAACCAAAGGTTGGCAGGCTTGAACTTCTGATTACCATGTTGGTCCAGGGGACTTAGGGACCACATTGCTATCTGAGAGGCTGTAGGACCCAGGGGTTCCTTTAAGCGCGAGGAGATCGTGAGCCCTAGTGTTCCACCCGCGGCGTGTGTAGAGCGTGACTGCGTAGAGCATTGGGGGTTGATTAGAGAGGCTGCGAGGTCCATCTCCTGTAGTTCTCGAGGATCTGTGTGTCGTCGATGTGGAGTATACGGGCATTGTATGGCCGGAGTGTAGAGCCCGCCCTCGTGCCTTGTTTGTGGCGGTCCGGGAGCATCTAGCTTTTCTTGTCCATCCGTGCACGGGACCTAGCTTGAGGACCCTTGAGGGGCTGGAGGACATCGACCACCCTGACTACGACCCATTGCTATGCTTGAGACGAGCATCACTGGGTGAGTTCTAGTTTTAGTTGCTAGAATAACTGTAGTCTTACAAACTTATGTGTTGTATGAACTACCTTTATTATGTCTCTTAGTGTCTTTTGTTTTACCATGTTGACTCTAGTTGTTGCTTATGGAATGAATAAAAGTATGTTTTTTTTTTATCATCACCTGCTTTCCGGGAAATAAAAGTAACCATGTAATCCTTATACAGTTTAAACAATGGAACACTTGCGTGGAGGTCGAGGTGGTAGGGGAAGAGGAAGAGAGTGGCGAGGCTGACCCCGTGCGTCTTTGAAGTACCTGACCTCCTATGGAGGAAGAAGTCCCTCAACCGCAGGATGGGGAGGTACCCCGCTGTGGATGAAATGGAAGTCGGCGAGGAGGTGCTGCTTTCGATCTAATGCTCGGCCTCGGTGAGGGCCAAAACCCAAGGGGAGGTACCCCCATGAGCATGATGGAACTAATGAGGGAGATGTTGGGTTTAATCCGGGGCAGACCCGGCAGCGTGCGCCCACCTCCGATGCGCCCCACGTCAAGTAGAGGTTTACTTGGGAGATCAAGAGACCCTCTCCCCGACCTTTGAAGGTGCCGATCCCCATGTTGCCGAACAATGGATCCGTGAGATGGAGAAGACTTTCGAGGTCTTCAAACCTCGAGGCGGAGAAGATTAGGACCCGTGTACATGCTCCAAGGACCCGTGAAGATTGGTACTTTGGAGAAATAAAGGCTGAGGAAGGGTGAGGCCTTCCGGACTTGGGAAGAATTCAGGCTGCGTTCTTCGCCAAGTACTTCTCGAGAGGACATCACAGTGCGGCTTGGACAACAATTCTCCCGGCTTGTTCAAGGAGGCTCCACGCGTGGAGCAATATGAAACCGAGTTTGACGGTTGGCTCGCTTCCTTCACGACATGGTTCCAGAGCGGAAGAAAGTCGAGTGATGAAATTTGAGGCCGGACTGCGGCCATCACTGAAAAAGATCGTGACTAGCCACATGTGCAAGACCTATACAGAGGTTGTGGCTAGGGCTAAGTATACTGAGGCTTCTTGTCAAGGGGACGCCCGGAGTCGTCGAGAAAGATAAAAGGATAAAGGGGCTACTTGGCCGGGGCCAATCATCACGAAAGAGCTGCAGTAGCGTAGGCCCGACAACAAGTATCGACCCTATGGGAAGCCGGCCAGGTCTACAGCCTCATCTGGAGGTAAAGGGTCTTCTGCTAGTGTGACCCAGAACATTAAGTGCTTTGAATGCAAGGGACCACATAAGAGGTCCTAATGCCCTAGGATAACTGGAGGGTGTTATTTCTGCCTGGCCTTGGATCACCAAAAGGCCCAATGTCCCCAGCGTCAACAAGGACAAAGTGTGGTAGGGGGAAACCAGGGATCTCAACAAGCTTCCCGACAATCTGTTGGACCGCCACCAAGACCTCAAGGTGGAGACAAGAAAGGGAAGGCAACTTCAGGACAACCTTCTACTCAAAACCAACCCCAACGAGAGAGCCCGGTGACCCATGAGTGGTCTACCATCGACAACCGAGGAAGCTCGGGCATCTGAGATGTAAGTGGCGAATACCATTTGATTAGTTCTTTCTATGCCTGCACTTTATTTGACTCTGGAGCCACACACTCCTTCGTATCTGCACGATTTGCACGAAGGCATACTCTGCCTACAATAGATCTACCCCAGAACTTGTGTGTAGACACCCCGGTAGGAACTGCCATGATAGTAAGGAGGATGGTACCGGCATGCCCTATAATGATTGAGGGACGGAGATTACTTGCAAACCTGCATGTAATGGACCTGAAGGATTACGATGTGATCCTCGGGATGGACTGGCTCTCTTCAGTTTACGCAGTAGTAGACTGTCGAAAGAAGAAAGTTGTATTTAAGATGCCGGAAGGAGAGGAATTTACCTTTAAAGGCAGCCACACCTGTTCCTTAGTACAGGAGATTTCAAATTTCTCAGTCGAAGCTCCTTAGGGGTGGAGTGTATAGGCTACTTGGCCATTTACGAGGCGAAGAAGGATAAGGAGATTGTAGTCTCGGTGTATGCGGTAGTAAGGGAGTATCACGGCGTGTTTCGGAAGAGTTACCGGGACTACCCCGGAAAGGGAATTGGAGTTTTCCATTGATTTGAGTGCAGGAGCGGCTCACGTGTCTAAGGCTCCTTATCGGATGGCGCTGGAGCTTAAGGAATTGAAGACCCAACTAGAGGAATTGTTGGACAAAGGTTTTATTAGACCTAGCATGTCACCTTAGGGAGCACACTTCTTTTAAATCAAGAAGAAAGGCAGATTGAGGTTGTGTATTGATTATCGAGAGTTGAATAAGGTGGTATGAGAATAAATATCCTCTACCAAGAATTGATGACTTATTGGATCGATTCTGAGGGAGCTCAAGTCTTTTCTAAGATCGACTTGAGATCCGTATCACCAAGTAAGGATCAAAGAGGCGGATATCGAAGAGTGCTTTCCAGGTACGGTCTGGGCACTATGAGTTTCAGTAATGCCGTTTGGGCTTACCAATGCCCAAGCAGATCTTTATGGATATGATGAACCGGGTATTCCATGATTATTTGGACAGTTTGTGGTGGTATTTATCGATGACATCTTGGTTTTACTCAAAAGCCACCAAGCCCATGAGGAGCACTTAAGAATAGTGCTAGAGACCTTGAGGGAACACCGACTTTACGCATAAAGTTCTCCAAGTGTGATTTTTGGTTGGAAAGTGTAGCTTTCTTGGGCCATGTGGTAAGTGGAGTGGAGTTTGATAGATCCCAAGAAAATTGAAGCCGTTGTGGAATGGAAAAGACCAACAAGTGCAGGGAATCTGAGTTTCTTGGGATTAGCTGGTTATTACCGGAGATTCGTTGAGGGTTTCTCAGTAATAGCGGCACCGTTAACCAAGTTGACTAGGAAGGGTACCAAATTTATTTGGACTGACTCCTGTGAAAAGAGTTTCCAGGAGCTGAAACAGAGGTTGATATCAGCACCGGTGTTGGCGCTACCACAAAGCAATCGTGGGTATCTGATCTACGGCAGCTTGCAAGGCTGGTCTTGGATGTGTGTTGATGCAAGATGGTAGCGTGATAAACTTATGCATCCGACAATTAAAACCTTCGAGGAGAACTACCCTACACACGATCTTGAGTTAGCAGCGATCGTGTTTGCCCTAAAGATCTGGCGACATTTCCTCTACGGTGTACCATGCGAGATTTACACCGATCACAAGAGCCTCAAATACATATTCACACAGAAGGAATTGAATATGAGACAGCGGCGATGGTTAGAGCTAATCAAGGACTATGATCTCAGTGTCCATTACCACCCGGGCAAGGTGAATGTGGTGGCGGATGCACTGAGTAGGAAGTCTGGATATGGAGTTGCCGCTATGTTAACAACCCAGAGGCCGCTATTAGAGGATATGAGGAGGCTCAACTTGGAGGTCGTATTGCCTACAATGGATGTCACATTGGCCAGTTTGCATATCCGACCCTCATTATTGGAAAGAATCAGGGTTGCCCAAGGGCAAGATCTTGAATTGGAGGAGATCAAAGAACACATAGGCAATGAGGAACCAACGCGGTTCAGAGTCCATGAAGATGGCACTCTTAGATTCGATGAAAGGATTTGTATACCTAATGACCCTGAGATAAGAAGGGAGATTCTGGAGGAAGCTCACTATTCGGGTTACTCGATACACCCCGGAGGTACCAAGATGTACAGAGGGTTGAAGGACCACTTCTGGTGGAAGGGGATGAAGCGAGATGTTGCTGAGTTCGTGGCTAAATGCATCACCTGTCAGATGGTGAAGGCGGAACACCAGAAGCCGGCAGGGATGTTACAACCCTTACCCATTCCGGAGTGGAAATGGGAGCACATTAATATGGATTTTGTAACAGGGTTGCCACGTACTCATAGAGGCCATGAATCGATCTGCGTTATAGTGGATCGGCTGACTAAGTCGGCCCACTTTATACCGTTAAGGACGGGAGCATCCTTGGAAAAGTTGGCCCAATTATATATAGATCAGATCGTCAGATTACATGGAGTCTGCGTGCGATCACCTCGATCGAGACACTTTCGGTTTGTCTCTAGATTACAGGAGAGTTTGCATACCGCTTTGGGCACGGGATTAGCATTGTATGACTTTTCACCCACGGACCGATGGGCCGAAAGAAAGGACCATCCAGGTGCTAGAAGACATGCTGAGGGCATGTGCGATAGACTTTACAGGGTCTTGGGATGAACGCTTAAGTTTGATAGAATTTTCCTATAACAACAGTTACCAGGCAAGCATTAAGATGGCACCGTATGAAGCCCTCTATGGAAGGAAGTGCCGAACTCCCATTTGTTGGGGGGATGTGGGAGAAAGGAAGTCGGGTAGTCGAGGCGACATTTAAGCAACCCTGATTTTGTAAGACAAAGCGGAGGAACATGTCAAAATAATCAGGAGCGACTCAGTACAGCTTGAGCGGACAAAAGAGTTATCTTAGATCAAAAGAGGTCCAATCGGGGAGTTTCAAGTGGGAGACTTGGTATTCCTAAAGGTATCTCCTATGAAAGGGGTAGTACGGTTTTGGACAGCGTGGAAAACTTGCTCCACGATATATCGGACCTTTTGAGACATTGGGCGCATAGGAGCGGTGGCATATGGTAGCTTTACCTCGGGGATCTCGCTCACAGTTCCGCGATGTCTTCAACATTTCAATGTTGAAGAAGTGTATTAAATGATCCCACTGAGGTGATTCCTCAGGTTCCGGTGGAAGTCCAAGAGGATATGTCCTACGAGGAACGCCCAGTAGCTATTTTGGGCCGAGAAAACAAGCAGTTAAGGAATAGAACTATTCCTTTTATTAAGGTGAAGTGGAGAAACCACACTGAGCGAGAAGCTACCTGGGAACGTGAGGAGGATATGAGGCAGCGTTACCCCGAGTTGTTTGTATGAAGTATAAACGGCGTTGAAATTTCGGGGACGAAATTTTTGTAAGGGGGGAGGATTGTAAAATCCACGACATTTCTGGAAATAAATATTTAGTTATTTCCTTGAGGAAAATATTTAAGTTATTTATTTTCCCTGATTAGTGTGGTTGAGGAATTAAATGATTTATTAGAAATCAAATAAAAAAAAAAATTATATGGGTCTGTAGGGACCTAATAGTAATTTCGAAAGAAATGAGGACCTTGTAGAAGTTTTCCCTCTCACAGACCTAGACCCAAGTGTAATTTTAAAAGAGCCAGGGACCTCTCATGAATTTTCGTGAGAGAAAACCCCAATAGAGGAAAAGAACGGCTGAGATTAAATCATCTCACGCGGCGTTAGATCTCGAGATGTTATATAGCGGCGGGGAAGAGGCCGCGTGGCGAATCCGTAATACATCCATCGATGGTAATCACGAGGCAAGAGAGGAGGGCAAGCGGAGATGACCTCACGGTGCGGGTGGCCGTGAGTCGTCCATCTCATTATGCGCCCATATCTCGAGGCCTTGAGGATGGAGAACGGGCCGCTGAACTTCAATCAATCCTGGCGGTTGATCTCGATCGATGTTAGATACGAGGATGAGGGTTTGAACAGCAGCCGTCGATGGTGATCAACAAATCCCCGCCCTCCATCATCGGATGCCGATCTCGAGACAGTCATTTCTTCTCCGTTGCCACCGGCCGCGACCACTACCGGGAGTTACGTTTCCTCGCCGGCCGTTACGCACGCGAAAACTGAACGTCGCCGGCCGACCGTTCCGAGACGCACGCGAGCGACTCAGTTTCCTCTCTCTGCCTATAAAAGGAGCCTCTCCCGGAGTAATCAAGCACTGAACAGTGAAGCTCATCGAGAGGGAGTGGTGACCGGAGGGAAGGGAGGAGCTCCACCGTAGAAGCGTGCCGCGCATGAGCTTCAGTGGCGGGAGTGGTATCGAGCGAGAGAAGGTAGCAGGCAGGGAAGAGAAGACAGGACGCGGGAAGAGGCGCGGCAGGGGATCGCCGGAAAACAGAGCTCTTCCACCGGTGCTGGAGAGCTTGTCGTCAGTACCAACATTCGTCTCCGATCGCACGGTAAGAGTGCTCTTCCTCCTTAGTCGTAGATAGCATCTCTGCATGCGTAGTTAGTTCGCCGGAAGGTGTGAGCTGTGGCCAGAGCACCTCCGAGGAATACAAGCGTTGGGGGCAAGGTTGGCGATGCCACTGGAGGGAGCGGTTGTGATCAGCGGGGCTTACGGCGATGGAGGTCGGCGTGGGCGGTACCTGAGAACCACGGAGATGAAGGCAGGGCCGTTGGATTCTCGGTCGCTCGAATAAGAGAGAAGATAGAGGGAGAAGAGAGAAACGAGGAAGAAGATGTTTTTTTTAAAAAAAAATAATAATAAATAATAATAATCGTTTATATTATTTTATACATAGGGGTGTGACATTAATTTAAATAATTATTTATTTTCCTCTCTTATACTCTCTTTTAATGAGAACATTAGTTGGTTATAATTATTAAAAAAAAAAATGCTAAATAGGGTATTTAAATGGGGAACTAAGGTCATGTGACAACACATAAAAGTTAATATTAACTTAGTGTGACAAGCTTATTGAAATATTAGTTGATTATTTTGACAAATAATAACTAATTAGTTGAGATAGTTGTTGAAGAACTATTGATATGTCACAAATATTTTTAGTAGAAACTATAGAGTTTGATATATCTATTTGTGACATTAAACTTGGATGAGTATGGCTATTATAGTTTGTGTGACAAATTATTAGCACGGTTAATAAATGTGAAAACTATAGTGAAATATAGTTGAAAAGTTAATTAATCAATGAAATTGATTAAAGGTTAATACCAAGGGTGTGACACATGTTCAATTAACCGATTAAAGGTGTCTAAGTATGGTGGTTATTATTAAGTTTGGAAATATAAGGTTTTAATAAAAGATTAAAACCTTAGTAATATTTTATTAATATTATTAACACTATTAATCAAATAGTTATATAGTTTTCGGTGACTATATGGAACTATGACTACGTGACATGATAATTAAATAATTATTATGAAATATTGAAATAGGATAAATGGAAATTAATTAATTAATTTCCTAAATTTGGACATCGGATTAAATAATGGAAATTATTTAGAAAGGAAGTTAAATAAATTCGAAAAGGACTAATAAGCCCTAAGCAAGTAGGGACCTTTAAACTTTAGGGTCAAAAGTTGCCAAATGACCAAAATGCCCTTCTGGGGTAAAAAGAGGCTAAGTTAAATTAACAAGGCTCAACTCAACCAAAGCGACTTAAGGAAAGTCAAACTCGACAAATAGATTAAAGTTGACTAGGTTTAACCTAGGTGGGACCAAAAGTCAACTAAAAGACACTGGAGCAGGGAATAAAGGCGCATTAGCTTGAGAGATGGTCCCTAGGACGTTAGTGGAGCCTAAGCCCAATAAGGACGTTAGACATGCATGGACATCTAGAGATATGGATATTATCGGATCAATAATCCTAATAAATCGTTATATGCCAGATACTCTAGGGGAATTCTTGGCATACTAAGGAACACTAGAAGGACTTCTAGTTACCTGGCCCGAGGTAAGTTCACTTGCACTAGTTTCCACCCGATAGCAGGATTTCTTGGATTTGCTATGTATTCTTAATACATGCACTTGGCGATACCATACATGCTATTCATACACATTTTGAATCACTGTTGAGCATGTATGTTTTGTTTAGGGGCGTTGGTGTCCCTGTTTGCTATGTTCTACTGCCCGGACTCAGTAGAGCTAGGGAAGCTCCAATTTAGGGATGTTCAGGGACAGGACCCCCTGACTTTCCTGACAGCCCTACCAGAGAAACAAATCTCTGGAGGTCTCACTTTGTCGATGGGCATGGTACCTTGGCCGTGTTAACTGAAGAAGAGGTAGTTCTACAGATCTTTTTTGGCTGGAGAGTCAAAGCGACCATCTAGGTAAGTAATTATAACCAAAAATTTGGACATCTTGGCCAGGGAGTAAACTCAGGGATTCTTTTAGAACTCACTCTGAGAGCCGAGGGCTTACGTATCGGGGAAGTCATACCCTTGACTTGTTTGTGGTAGACTCCGGGACTTGGTTGTTGATTCTATGATCACTGTTGGTATCGTTTTATTTTGATGACCTTTGTGACTGCGGGGGTACTTCTTGAGCTTTCCTTGAAAGCTCACGTAGTTTTCTCTTTTCCTCCCTTTACGCAGTTAGGTTTAGAGGGGGAGGAAGCTTGAAGAGAGGGACTTCGGGAGACCAAGGTTTATAGGAGTCTCAGTTATCTTTATTTTCTATGAACTTTGTTATTTGTAGGACCCGTATAGGGACCAGACCTTTATAGGGCCTATGGACCCTAATGACTCTATGTTCTTATGAACTTGAGTTTGTGTTTATTTATGGATTGTTATCTGCTTATCACATTATTAGGCCTTGTATTAGAGTTGAGTTTATCTCTTCTTTAATACGGCCGGTCTGCTGACGTGCTCGAGGTCCCGGGATCCGGGTCGGGGCGTTACAAGGTGTGTACCCAACACTCAATTGTCTTCTCAAGCCAATAGAATCACAAAACTTTTCAAACTCATGAGAGTTGTATTCTCCCCCTTTATCACTTCTTAGCACCTTCAAGAGATAACCACTTTGCCTTTCCACAAGTATTTGAAACTTCTTAAATATAACAAACACATCCGATTTTTGCCTCATGAAATAAACCCATGTCATTCTAGAAAAATCATCAATGAATGTGATGAAATATTTGTTACCTCCATTAGTTGGAGTGACCATTGGCCCATAAACATCAGTATGAACAAGCTCCAATGGTGCTCTTGCTCGCCATGCCATCTCCTTTGGAAATGACTCCCAGTGATGCTTGCCTAGAGCACAACCTTCACAAACTTCCTTCAAATCTTCAATTGTTGGCAACCCATAAACCATGCTCTTTTGTTGCATATTCTTCAAGCTTTGAAAGTTCAAGTGCCCAAACCTTCTATGCCAAAGCCATGAGTTGTCCACAACATCCACCTTCAAAGCCACATTCTTTGAATATCGGAAGGTAATAAGAAAACTTCTATTGTTCTTCATCTTGAGGTTTGCTACAACTTATCTTTTATCACCTTTGTTATACACCTTGTAAGAGTTGTCTTCAAAGTAGATAGAATATCTATGCGCACGAAGTTGCCCAACACTCAACAAATTTTGCTCCAAATCCAGAACCAACAAAACATCTCTTATGAATTTTTTTCCCATCTTTGTCTCAATGGCAATAGTATCTTTCCCTTTTGCATTGACCAAAGCACCATTTCCCATCCTTACTTGAGAACTTGAGGAGCCATCTATCTTCACAAAAATACTTTTATCACAAGTCATGTGGTTACTACAACGACTATCAAGGAACCACACATCATTCCTTTTCTCCGAAGCCGTTTGGCAAGCATAAAACATGTTGTCTCCACTTTTTTGTTGTTCCAAAAAATTTGCTTGTTGATTGCCCTTGCCTTTACAATCATTCTTCAAGTGTCCAAACATGCTGCAATTGTGACACTTTGGTTGCCCCTTGAACCAACAATCATTTTCATAGTGAGTACCATTTACACAATTTCTACACCACTTTCTAGTGAAGCTTTCATTATCTCTTCTTTGGTAAGTGTTTCCCCCTCTTCCTTTTGAGTTCATTCCTCTTCCTCTTCCTTGTCTTCCACCTCTTGAAGATTCACCTTGGGCTTGAAATTTCTCATGATTTTTGGAATCCACCTTGAGCTTGGATTGGAAGGTACTCTCAATAGAGCTTTCGGAACGCCTATTCAACATTTGCTCAAATGCTACAATGCAACCCATCAACTCTTGAATACTCAAATTTGAGGTGTCCTTGGTCCCTTCAACAACGGCAACAACGGCATCATACTTCACCGGTAAGGAAATCAAAATCTTCTCCACCACTTTTTGATCACTAATTGCTTCCCCATAAGCATGGTTGTATGGACCGGCTGGCATTTGGTTGAATCGGAAAAAGCAGGAGGCAGGGTGGGGACCAGGGGGGTAGGCCCCCAGAACCGGGGGGTAGTTGGCCCTGCCGGAACAGACAGACCCGGGCGGTTGGACCGGGAAACCGGCCAACCTAGAACCGGCCCGGTAATTTTTTTTTTTTTTTTTTTGTAATGGAAAGTGGGGAAAAAAACATGGATCAACAAAAATCATTGGAGCACGGTGAGCCTAAACTCGACCCGACATTCGTGTGCGCATGACACAGTCGCACATGAGTTTTGGATTTCCAAGTCGATCCGAATTCGACAGGCTTTCAAAAAGTTGTATTTGTATACTTGAGTAACTATGGTTATATTTTAATTGTGTATTGTAATACTTTTGACTAATTTGTTTTGTTTAATATGTGTTTGTTTTGAATATGGACTAAATATAAATATCAAATTTAGTTAATCAATCATATTTATTATTATTATTATTTTATTTTATATCATATTTTATCATTATTAACTATTATAAATTATATTTTAATATTTTATTATTGATCCCGGTTGAACCCTTGACCCCTGACCCCTGGGCTTGGCCGGGTCAATACCCCGGGCCGGGTCTGACAACCTTGCCCATAAGTCTTCATTTGATTCACAATCTCAACAACTTTTGAAAAATAATCACTTAAGGATTCTTTGTCATTCATCTTGATATTCTCAAAATCTCTTCTAAGAGCTTGAAGTTTGATAATTCTCACCTTTGTAGTGCCTCTATACTCCTTCTCCAAGATCTCCCATGCTTCCTTTGCACATTGGGCATTGATGATTCTTGGAAAGATTGCATTGGAAAGTCCTTGTTGAATTAAGTGGAGAGCTTTTGCATCCTTCTTTCTATTCTCCTTCAAAGTTGTTCTTTAGGCATTTGACAAAGCATCCCCATTTTGGGATTATTCAAACCTTCTTCCACAAGCTCCCAAATATCATAAGAAATGAGAAGAGTTCTCATTTTTACATACCAATAATCATAGTTTTCGCATCAAAGATTGGGAAAGGAGGTGCTTGGATCCCACTTGAAGTTGTCATCTCTTCTTCTCCAAATGCCTTATTTTTCTTTAAAAAAACACCTTCTTCTTCTTGGATCATGGCTCTAATACCACTTGTAGGAGATGAGGAAGAGTATTTTGTATGAAATTTCAAGGGGAAATTTGTGGATATATTGTGGAGATTTCAAAGGGTCTTTTTCTCATTCAAAAGAGGGGAGATGAGTAACCACCACTCTCTTTCCCCAAACATGACATTAGGGCATACTTGACCCTTTACAACGTAACTCTTAAAGTTATACAATATTACAAACATGTCATTAACATATTAATATGAATTACTTCTAACATTGGGTCACCGGTCAGTCGGACTGAGTGACGTCATAAATAAATAAATAAATAAATAAATAAATAATTCCCTCTGCGTTGCTTTGCCAACTATGAGCTTCCGTGCTAATCTTCATTTACATTCACTAATTAGTAATTAGTAATCACTGATTAATGTGAGCATTGTATTCATTGGAGAAGTTCTTGGAATCACCAAGTAAAAAGTTACCATTTTTAATTTATATTATCGTCTTTTATTTGATTTATTTATATTATTATATCTTGGAGGGGATCACTTGAAACTCGCCCATGAGGGCCACGACCAACTTGTCTCTGATGGGAAACGTGAAACGGTGCTGATGGACTCGCTCGACGGGTTTGAATCACAATCAACACGTGGACCGTGGGTCGAGAGTTTTGGTGCCTTGAGATTAGTGTTTCTATGCATACGCACCATCCTTGAGATTGGGAACAAGGGCGGCGACGGATGGAGGAACGGAGGGGGAGATCGTCCTTGTAGACGACAAAGACATGGAGGAGTCGGAGATCTCGATGGTGGGGATGGCGTCGATGGTGGATCGGGGTGTGGGTGAGGGGCCACAAAGGCAGCATGGAGGGGATGGGGAAGGAGAGGGATCGGGGTCAGTGAAGAGGTGGTGGTCGAAGTCGTCGAAATCACAGTTGGAGAGGTAGAAGGGGAGGGGGAGGGCGCGCGGAGGGGAGACGAGGTCCATAGATTCGATGAAGTTGCCGCGACAGTTTTGGTTGGGGGTTATCCCCAAGGGATAACCCCAACACAGTTTCCAATGAAAAAGTTTTTCCCTCCAAAATCATTAATTAAGATTTTAAAATATAACCCACCAATATATACTCAACGGTAGAATACCCAAATTAATCCCTCTACTTTTCTCTCTCTACCCTTTTGGTCCCTCTACTCAAAAATGACAGAAATTAGTCCGTCTATTTTTTAAAACAGTAAAAATTAATCCAAAATCTAACCGGGGTTAATATTGCCGTTTATTTATGCTGATATGGCTTTTTGGGAATTAAAATATTATTAAAATATTAATAATTAATCCTCTCCCCTCTCTCTCTCTCTCTCCTCTCCCTCCACTCGTCTCTAACCCTTCCTCCGCCCTCCCTTTCCTTTCACCTCCGTCGCATCTTCTGCAAACGCACTGCCCGAGCCCACTCCTCCCTCATGACCGCCGCCCACCGCCTCCTCACCTGCATCCTCCTCGTAACCCTCGCAACGGCATGAGCATTTGGCTACCTTAACGAACAACCATGTTCAGCTTTTGTCTACCTTAACGACAAATTAAGTCAAGGCTTGACCTCTTCATATGTGGCAATATAAACTACTTGTTGAATTTCTTTCAAGTGACTAATCCTTCAATTTGAAACCTTTTAGTCCCAACTCCCAAGCCTTCTCCATTTCTTGTTTTTACTTATGCCATCAACTCCATGAAGCTTTTCACCAGCGAAACTTCAATAAGGATTGCAGACTTAGGCTGTGCCACAGGATACATCACTCTCTCCACCATGGACTTGATAGTAGAAACCTTGAGACAGCGGTACGAGAGGGAGTGTAATAATAACGTGTCGGAATTTGAAGCCTTCTTCTCTGATCTCCCTTCCAATGACTTCATCTATCTCTTTAGATCATTAGGTCCTTCTCTTGATTCCATCCACAGGCCATACTTCACTGCTGGTGTTCCAGGGTCCTTCTACAAATGCTTGTTCCCTAAGTGAAACTTCATTTGGCTGTTAAGCAGGTGCCTTGCACTAGCTTTCTCAGGTGGTTTATTTACAATGCATGTGGTTTATTTCCAACTAATATACTAGTCATGATGGAGAAATACATAGATATGGGAGGAAGTGCTGGATAAGCAATCTCCTGCGTTGAATCCAGGCCAGGTATGGATTAATGGTGCTGAGAAGGCCGTCGTTGATGCATATGCAAACAATCCGAAGAAGACTTGGAAGCCTTTCTCCCGTGCCGGAAAGAGGAGGCATGTTATTCTTGTTGATGGCTGGGCAGTCGGGCTTTGAACAGCCGGATCGAGAACCAGTTAGGTGATCCAGACTAAAGAGCTAAGCACCCCTTCACAAGCTCGATATATGCCCAAGTTATGAGCTATGCCCAAGGTCACGGAGGGCAAAGGTGAGGAGGCGGCAGGCGGGGCAATGAGGGAGGAGTGGGCTCGGGCTGCTTAGGGGGAATGAGGCGGAGGCGAAAGGAAGGGAAGGGCGGAGGAGAAGGCGGTGTGGACGTAGACGGAGAGGAGCTAGAGAGGCACATAGACCGAGAGGAGAGTGAGAAGAGATACAATTAGTTATTAGTATTTTAATAATATTTTAATAATATTTTAATTCCCAAAAAATCATGTCAGCATAAATAAACGGCAATATTAACCCCGGTTAGATTTTAGATTAATTTTTACTGTTTTAAAAAGTAGAGGGACTAATTTCTGCCATTTTTGAGTAGAGGGACCAAAAGAGTAGAGAGAGAAAAGTATAAAGATTAATTTGGGTATTCTACCTATACTCAACACATCACTATCTTATCATTAATACCTTTACTTTAAAATTTCCCTCCAAAAATTTTAAAATTTTTCAAAATTTATTCCTAATCCCAAGTGGGAATAACTCCCAACCAAACACATAGTAAAGGCAACACGAAGGTGTTCGAATGTTAGAAAAAAAGGTAAAAATCGGGTTCTTTCGGGTTCCGGTTTGACTGGTTTAACATCCGGTCAATTTTGGTATAAATCCGGATCGGCCTGTTGGCCGGTTCCCAGTTTTGCCGGTTCGACCGGTCAGTTTGGTCCTGGTTTAAAAATATTGCACGCAGGAGCTTTGTTGCACCAGACTACCCTTTATTGTTCAATAAAAAATTATATTTTGTAATTCTTCCCATAAATCCTTTTTTCGAGGAAGCCAAAAGTAAGTTGACCTTTTTCTGTACTAATATGAGCTTTATCCAATAATATTTTGCCACGTATACTGTTATAATGGAAAACGCGTCTATCATCGACGTGGAGTTCTGTTTTTTTCTCATTATTTCCATTTCCGATTAATATAAGAAAACAAGCACCGCATCTGGCTTCCTCTCCATCTCTTCTTTGATTTTTTTTGTTTTTTGGTTTTTTTCTGAATTTTTTCTTCGAATATTGGTTTCCGGTGAACTCCGGCAGCGGGGCGGTCAGAGATGGCGGATGAGAGGTATAATAGGAAGAACCCAGCGGTGAAGAGGATTCTTCAGGAGTTGAAGGAGATGCAGTCCAACCCATCCGATGATTTCATGAGCCTTCCCCTTGAGGTAAACCCTAGACCTAATCGCTTTTTTATTTTTTATTTTTTGGAGTTGATCGTGGATTTCGATCATACCTTTTTTTTTTCCTTGGGGATTTTGGTTCCTGATTGCCTGTGGGCTTTTTTTTAGCCAATGTTAATGATCTTTGTTGGGTTTCTTGTGGTATTTGTTGGTTTTTTTTCTCTCTAATTGTTGTTCGTATTCAAGGGTAAAAGGTTTTTTTTACTCTTTTTAGTAGAAGATTGTGGTTTTTTGGAATGAGTTTATTTGTGAATTAATGTGATTTTGAGAGATGGGCTTCTTTAGAAAGGGATTTTGGGATGTGGCGATTGTGAGAATGGAGAATGATTTGAATGTAAATTGAACGCCTAAATATCAATTCTAATCTAAGTTTTTTGTGCAGATCCTTTCACAACCCCTAGAGTATATTTAGGGCTTTTAAATCATTCCTTCTCCTTCAAATAAGGAATCTCCGGTACCAATTTAACACAATGAGCTGTTTTGGGCATTTCAATCTGCCAGTGAATTGCTTGGGTCTACTTCAATATGCAGAATTTTCGGCCAAAGGTTTTGAAATTTTTTGTTTCATTTCCTAGTGATTTTGGTTTATTTTCTATTATGTGGAGATTTCAAAAGTGGAACTTGTGGAACTTCAAACTTGGCTACTTGTTTTGGTTGAATCATGATCATTATTAGAATTGTTTTATTTGGTTTTTATTGAATGTCTCATGCTATTTTAGGAGAACATATTTGAGTGGCAATTTGCAATCTGCGGCCCTCGGGATTCAGAGTTTGAGGGAGGCATTTATCATGGGAGGATTCAACTGCCTGCTGACTACCCATTCAAGCCCCCTGCATTCATGTTACTGACTGTAATAATATACTGCTCTCTTTCCTTCTCATTTCTTTTCTTTTAACTTTCCTACCTATTTAGGGGTTTTCTTTTGCCACTTCCCACTGGTTGATAATCCCCACATTTTAACCTGTGATGCCAAGTACCAAATAACTAAAACTTGCTAGTAATTGCATGCCTTAGGAATGAGTTATTGTTCTATTGTTCATTGAATGGAAAATCAATTCCCTTTTGTCGTTTAGCAACTGTTTTGCAATGATTAACTAGTTTGGGTTTTTCTTTGATGTCGTTTAGCCAAATGGTCGTTTTGAAACTCAGACAAAGATATGTTTAAGTATATCAAATCATCACCCTGAGCATTGGCAGCCCTCTTGGAGTGGTATGTTATTTATTTATGGTACTTCGCTGTTGTAAATTTTATTTTTGTTTTTTGTTTTTTTTTGTTTGTCATTTTTCTTCTCATTTAATAATAACTTATGATCATCATGTGCCTTATCTAATGTTTCTGTCATGCATTCAATCTCCAGAATCAGTTAAATCTCTGATTAGTTATTAATGTTGCCACCTCATTATTTTCTATGAGAGGATGGGCGCAACTGAAATGTTGCTTTTAAACTGTCATGGTTCAGTTTTATGGAGAACTTTTCCTAGTATTAGAGTTGTGAGAAATTATCAAAGTTGAAGTGATTGAGTTAGTTTGGTGCTATGCTTATGGATGGCTTGTATGTTGAGCTTGTAAACACACAGAACTTGATTAGATTATGGGCTCAAACTTAGAAGAGTTAGGCTGAGGTAACATACATAACTATTATTATGGTCAATATGGTGATTGGATTGGAAACATTGGATCATTTGTCAAAGTGTTGTGAGGAATTTTCAAGCTAGAGGAATCCTGAGTTTTTTTTTTCTTCTAATACATGATTGATGAGCTTTATATTGGATAGGGATACAAAATGTTGTATTAAATTGTTTTCCTTGTTAATCCTTTTTATTTTAGAGATAGTTCAACTCTGAATTGCTTATGATGTCCTTTAGTTGTTCTTTCTTTCATCATTAATTTTGTGCTTAGCTGAATTGCAATGCATAATGATGTTCTCACATGGATTTGGTCATACAAATTCGGTCCACAAGTAAGTATCCTTTTCCTCCATCAGAGGTGATGCTTGTTTAGGGCTTTTCAATTTGTTTGCCCCATTGGTTTCTTATCTTTGAGATCCCAAGTCAGAAAAAGATGTGAAATTATACTTATTTCATTTGGCTGATATTATGGTATGCAACATCTTATGTAAATGATGTATACTGTTAAGCACTGTATTTTGTGGTATGCTCTCATTTTCTGGTTAGCAAGCTATATGAGCATGGTGCTACACCAATGTTTCCTTTTTTTGTTGTCTGAATTGTTATTTGGCATTGTTTTGCCAATGACTTGACCAGCTAAAAGGGCATTTAAGGTGTGAGAGTAAATGCTGCAAAGCACCTTGATAGGTGATTTTGATTTGTCCAATTATTTTTTTTTCTCAAGACCATTCGAAAAGAGTCTCTAGTGTCAGAGCGTCATTAGCACGGGTAAGATATGCTACTTGTGTGAACAATGTGTTTGTGGCTGGTCTCTAGTTTGTCTAAAGTTTAGCAAGATCAGGGTACTTTTCTTGTGCCTTTTAAAGAACTATACAGATCTGAATGCTCTTTAATGGTCAAACTTCTGAAAATTTAAACTCAACATGGTGTCTGTTGCTTGGTTTCTATGGAACATCTTGAAGGTGTCTCAAATCTAGAATACTTGAGTATATATTTGTGAATTATTGGTATAGTTTGTATTGTAGTAAGACTCATTTTTTATTGCTGACATGAACTCCTTTTCTCTCAGTCCGAACAGCTTTGCTAGCCCTGATTGCGTTCATGCCGACCAACCCTGATGGAGCATTGGGCTCACTGGACTACAAGAAGGAAGAAAGGCGTAAACTCGCCATCAAGTCACGTGAAGTTATCCCCCGATATGGCATCCCAGAGCGACAAAAATTAATTGATGAAGTAATCCCTCCTACTCCATTGATGTGAATGCCTTAAAAACTGCTGTGAATAACCGGATCTAAAACACTTGATCATAATGACAGATCCATAAATACATGCTCAGCAAGGCCCCTCCTGTGCCTGAGATTCTCCCTACAACAGCAACTGATGAACAGACAAATGATGTGATAACTGAGGCAAATACTACTACTGATTCTGTTACAGAGAATGCTAGTCCTGATGCAGTGGCTGCCTCCATTCAGGAGCCTCTGAATCCAGAAACCGAGCAGAGGATGGTGGAGGATGTTCATGAGGTCCGAGTGAATGCAGCTGCTGGTCCTCTGAGAGTTAGCTTCACTGCAGGAGTGAGTTTGTCAAGGAGAGCATCTGCACCGCAGTCCGCCCAGCAACCTCAGAGGCCTGTTGCTAGAGCTCAGCCCATGGATGATCGTCTATTCACTCTGGCAGCCATTGGGCTGACCATTGCCATTTCCATCCTCATACTGAAGAAGTTTCTGGAAGCGAATAACATCTTCCTTATGGGCAGTCTGTAAACGTAATGCTCAATGCTATGAAGTTTGTAAGTTGATTGAAATAGAAACTATATATATATATGTATATGATTATCAATACCCATCTATATTTTACATTCTTCTCCAATGGCATGCTCAACTATTTGCATTTTTGTTATAAACCCCTATTTTTGACAACTTTTTGTATTATGTTTTAGATATTGATGTATTGTGTATTCTCTGAGAAATGAATTTCAGCTTTGATGTGATTTTTCAATCTGTTGATAAACTAATTTGACAATTGGAAGCTGGTAGACATGGTTTGTGCTGTTAAGAAGAGACAGAGTGGAGAGGAGAAAAATAAGAATAATGTTCTCTATTAGTCTTCATACAATACAATGTATTGTACATCGAAATATATATAAATAGGGTAGAGAGGGTGATAGGAACACTTTCGTGTTTGGTTGGGGCCCTTGGGGTTATCCCATTTGGCGATAAGAATAAATTTTGAATTTTTTAAATTTTTTTGGAGAGAATTTTTAAACTAAAGGTATTAATAATAAAATAGTGATGTGTTTTATATTTTTAAATCATAATTAAAGGTTTTGGCGGGAAAAACTTTTTTTTTATGGGGAATTGTGTTGGGGATAACCAACAACCAAAAAGAATGAGGCTATCTTTGCAGTAGTGGTAGTCATAGTATGAAGCTCAGCTTTGGCGTTAGAGTGAGAGACACCAGTCTGTTTTTTGGACTTCGCACATATGTAGAAGCGCTCATGAACTAGCTTAACACATGAACAACATAGGTGATGTCGGGTTGTGTAATGGTAAGGTAAACAAAACTCCCAACAAGATGCCAATAGTGAGTCAGGTTAGGTAGAAGAGTACTCTCATCTGGGCATCTGGGCGTAACTGAAGATAAAGCTCCATCGGAGTAGCAACTATTCGAGACTCAAAAAAAGCAGCACATGCAAATAAACCATATGAATTGGAGGTAATCTCAATCCCCAGAAAGTAATGCAGAGGGCCAAGATTTGTCATTTGAAGTTGTTGCTGAAGATGATGCTTGACAAACTCAACATGAGAAGGGTCATCACCTGTAATGATCATGTCATCTACAGAGTTGTGTTAGTTGTCGACCATGAGGAGAGGAGTGCACAAACATAGTTGGATCATGCTGACTCTGTAAAAAGTCGACAACTAACACTACTCTACTGAAACGCTCAAACCAGGCATAAGGGGCAAGTTTTAGGTTGTAGAGAGCACGTCGTAAATAACAAACCAAACTAGGGGAAAGAACCATGCACACCTCATGCTGCAAGTCACTATGAAGAAAGGCATTCTTCACATCAAGCTGAGATAGAGACCTACGATGAACATCTGTCACGACAATGAGAGTCCGAATTGTAGTCATATGAACCACAAGTGCAAATGTCTCATCACAATCACGACTATACTTCTGCTAAAAACCACGAGCCACTAACCAAACCTTGTACCTCTCAATCGTGCAATCAGAGTGAGTCTTGACTTTGAAGACCCACTTGCATATAATAGGAACAAGTAACAGGGGAACCAACTCCTAGGTAGAGGTGCGCTCTAAGTCACTCAACACATTAGATATAACAGTCTGCCACTCAGGAACCTAAACAACCTCTCTATAGGAACAAGGCTCTGGATGGGCACCGGCAGTAATGGGACGAGTCTGCAAGTTAAGAAATTGAGGAGTAACAAGATTGAGGCGATCTAGTGGATGATGATGCTCATGGAAAGGATATTGTCGTGCAAGAGGATCATTTACAGAGTGCTCACTGGAGGAAACAGGTGGAGTAGATGGCTCAAGTAAGAAATAAGGATGATGGTGGCAAGTATAGTGGTAGAGTATTGGTGGAGCAGATGGAGCATGTGGAACAGAAAAGGGAGACTCCGGTGGAGGTACAAACCACAGGAGAGATAAAGGTGCCTTTAGTGGAGTTGCAGGTAGTAGAACAAGAGGAGGTGTCTGGTGGAGTTACAGGTGGTGGAACAATAAGGAAGGTACCATAAAAAGGGTAGTCCTTTATAATGGTGACATCACGAGATATGTGAATGCAACGAGCAACCGGATCATAACATCGATAGCCCTTATGCTCAAGACTATAATCGAGAAAAACACAAGGAACAAACTGAGCAGTGAGCTGGGTCCACTCACCAAGAAGAAGGGGAATATAACATGTACAACTAAAAACACACAGATGGGCATAACGTGGAGGAGTAGAAAACAGACACTCCCTAGGATTGTGACCCTGAAGAAAAGTAGAGGGTTGAATGTTAATGAGATAGACATCAGTGAAGATAGACTCAATCCAGAAATGAGGAGGGACATAGGAAGCAATAAGCAGCATGCGGGCAGTCTCAATAATGTGGTGATGTTTTCGCTCTGTGGTGCCATTCTGAGCATGAGAATTGGGACACAAAAACTGAGGAAGAGTCTCATAAGAAACAAGAAGGTCATGAAACTCATTAAATTTGAATGGGAAAAGTCATCAATAAAAACAACGTAGTAGCAGTGACTACCTTTGGATACAAAAAGTGCAGGAGCCCACACATCAGAATGAACTAAAGCAAAAGAGAAGACGACCTAGACTCGTTATAACTATAAGGGAGTTGTAGTTGTTTGCTAAGCTTACAACCCATATATATAAACTGATGATCAATGGACACTCGACCGAGAACAACCCAGTGAACAAGAGAAGAAAGTCGTGAGCTGCTTATGACCAAGTCAATGATACCAATGATGAAAACCAACAAATGAAAGACTAACAGAGGAAAGAGAAGATGTGGTAAAAGAAGGAAAGGAAAGATTGATAGTAGAGGTTGCAACAGATGTGGTAGGAGAAGGAAGACGAAGGTGATCAAGCACATATACTCTACTAAGGTGACGACTAGCTCCAATGTGAGTCCCTGCATGATGATCCTGCACATGATACGAAAGCTCATAAAAAACAAGGTAACAAAGAGAGGCCAACTGGCTCACAAAGATGAGGTTCATTGATAGCTTGGGAATATGAGCAACGCCAAGGATGGAGAAATGGGGAGTCTGTATAGGGTGCTACGGCTAGCAATGGGAAGGATAGTACATTGGCAACAACTACCTATAGGTCAGGGGAGACAGGCTGGTAGGAGTAGAGAGATGAAGCATCAAAAGTTATATGAAATAAGGCACCTAAGTCTAGTAACCAAAAGGCTGCTATCAGATCGGTTGGAGGAGTCTGTGCATAGCCAAGTGCTAAGGAAGCAGAAGAGGAAGGCCACATAGGAGCACCATAGCTGTGAGTAAGAGGAGACATCCAAGAAACATAGCGCATCAGGTCACTCTAAGGAGAAACAAGGAAAGAATGAGGTGTATAGGAGATGATAATATGGCACATGCTATCGAGGGAGTGGAGTCATGTCTCCTTGACAATCATTGCAGCAAGAGCATCGCTGAGGAAAAGAGTAGGTCGATGCATCATTTGAGCACGCACAACCTCAAAACTTTGGTCGAAGCCGCATCAGGAACTCATGTAAGCGAATGGCTCATAGTCCTCAACCAAAGTCGTGCAACGTTCACAAGTGAGGTAGTTAGCTGGTGACATTGCATCCAACTAATGCTAAAGGTCACTAAGCTCGGCGAAGAAATCTTGAACGGATTGATCACATTGATAAGTGATGAAGAGAGCCTACACTAGAGAATACTTCTGAGCCTGACTGGAAGGAAGATAAAACTTGCGTAAATGCTCTTAGATTGCCTTGGTCGTCAGAAGATCACAAATGATAAGACGAATATGAAGCTCACATGACTGACCGAGAACTGCAATGACCTATGAATCATCCAAGGCCTGAGGCGAGACTACACCATTGGAAGTAGAGTGGAAAGAGGCCTCTAAATCATCCAAAAGAATAGGAGTGGGTTTGGTGCCATCAATGCGACTCCACAAATTAAGCCCTTGAAGGAGGACACTGAGAGTGGAGGACCAAGCCTTGTAATTCTTCCCATCCAGCATAACATCCGCCTTCTGAAAATAAGAAACCTTTCTTGAAGCCATGAGAAGAGAAAACAATAAACACTTGGTGTGCACAAAACAATAGAAATGAAAAAACAAAATAACAAACACCCTGCGTGCACACAGGACTGCGGATTGCAAAGAGGACTGGAGGAAGCCGTGGATTGCGGGATGCAGCAGAGAGGCCACGGGTAGGTCAAAGGAGGCCCGACGATCACAAACAAGGAGAGGAGGAGGTCGACAACCGGGTAGAAAGAGAGATAGAGGCCGACAACAATGAGGAGCACCAAAGGTCAAAACCCTAGCTCTGATACCATATTAGGAAGAGAGAGAAGAGGAAAAAAAAGAAGAATAGTGTTCTTTGTAAGTCTTCATAGAATACAATGTACATAAAAACATATACAAATAAGATAGAGAGGGTGATAGGAACACCCGATGGAAGAATAAGGTACAATCACCATATACATTACACATATATACAACTCTAACATGTGCACAGTACTCTGTTGTGGACTTCTGCTTTTGCTTGTTTTTTAGCTCTATGTTTCAATAACTTTCACTGACCTTTTAATCAGTGAATTGCATGGATTAATCCTGAGATATTCCAAAATGTAAAACAAAATAACAGGCTCATGGACAAACCTAGCAGAACATTGCCAAAAACATAAATTGGTTGAGTGGCTCGCATGTTGTTCAGCTTTGGATGGATATGGCCCTTTGCTGTTGTGGTATAGTCTTGTGTTTCAATAAGTGAAAAGAAAGAAAGCTACTGCTCTTGTCCTCTCATGGATCATGCCTTCCTCTATTAATTTGCACTCTGATTCCTATCCACTTCATCACCCCACCTTCTTCTCTCTCTGTCTGTCTCTCTCTGGGCATGTTTCATGTGAGTGCAAGCAAAGAAGAGATAAGAAGAGGATAGCACCATAGTCAGAGAGAGTACAATGGAAGGTCCTACAAGTGCAGAGGAGAGGATGATAGAAGCTCCATCCTCAAAGAGAAGGTTGTCCTTGAGTGAGTCTTGATATGTTATGAAGAAGAGCAAACAATTTTCATCTTCCGGTTTCATGTGTTCTTCTTTTCTTTCTCTTTGTTGTGATGTTACAGAAAGGTTGTTCAGAAGGTTGTCGTCACAGTAAGGGTTGAAGCTAATGCAGGGAAACAGAAGAGTGACGGTCCACCTTCTGATTTTTGGTCTTGGAGAAAGTACGGCCAGAAACCCATTAAGGGCTCTCCTTATCCAAGGTACCTCCACAACTCTTTAGTATATCCTTGTTTTCTATTCTCATTATTCAACCACTAAATTTTCTGTGTTTTTCCTTCTTTGCCTTCACTATGTCAAATTTTGGTTTCATCTTTTTGTTCGTTAGCTGCCAATTCAACAACACCATGATCAAACACAACATACTATTTATATCTACCTATCTATTCTATGTATGCAGGGGATATTATAGGTGTAGCACTTCCAAGGGATGTTCAGCAAAGAAACAAGTAGAGAAGTGCAAGACTGATGCATCAGTGCTCATAATCACCTACACTTCAAACCACAACCATCCAGGGCCTGACCTTCTAGCAATCCAAACACAAACAACAGAGAGCACCAAATGTAATGAAGTAGAAGCAGAGGAAGTAGTCAAGAATGAGGAAAAAACTACAGAGGAGGTAGTGGAGAGAGGCTGTGATCAATTGGACATTCTACTTGAATCAAAGACATCTGAGCAGAATGACTTCTTCGATGAACTTGAGGAGTTGCCAATATGTTCATCTTTTAGGAGTAGCTTCTTTGATGATAAAAGTCTTCTGCTTCTTTCCTAGACTACCAGTACTAGTACTAACAGAAGACATGTTTATAGATAACACTAGTTATTTACTTCTTTTCTGTTTATCTTTCTGTCTCTAGTTTGGAAAAGCTAGGCATCTCCTTGGTAGTGCACTAATAATGGACAAATTGGCAGCAACCACAGAAGCCTAAAGGAAAAGAGATACATAAATGGTGGGCAGTTGTATTAAAAGCACTATGGCAGGGCATGAGTTCCATGATGTTGCTACTTTCTCTCTCTCTCTCTCTGTAATTCAATCGGGGTGCGAACAGTGTAAGCCATGGATGTAGTGAACTAATCAATCCATGGAAGTGAATGGAGGAATATATATAATTCACTTAGGAAAATGCTGGTGTCTGTGGAACAATTCATGACCCCACTCACTATCTCTGAAAAGACCCCCAACCAACAACAACCTTCATCATCACATAAATCATAGTTATGACAAAAGAGATATGGTTCAATTCAATGAATTGAGTGTGTGTGTGTGTGTGGGTGGGTGGGTGGGTGTCTGTGTGGGTGTGAACTCATAATTGTCAATGATATCATAGCATGCAATTGCAAGAAACACAAGAAGATGATCAGATTGCATGTTGCACAATCCAATGGCACATTTAAACTCTAAATCATTCAGGTATAAGCATCCTACTATGCAGTTCAAGTTTGATGGCACACAAAAATTAATAAAATAAAATCATAATAAACTTTGAAAGTTAAAAAAGAAGATCTAATCTATGTTAGTTATTGCACAAAAATTATCATTTCAGCAGTGTAAGTTCCCTAGAAAACAGTATTAATAAGTGACATGTTGAAGCTTACTGATCAGAAGCTGGAAGTGGTTAAGTGTGTTGAGAGATTTGTGAGAACACCATTGATCAAGCCATATTCTGTAGCTTCTTTGAGGCTCATGAAGAAATCCCTATCAGTGTCTTCATTGATCTTCTCCAGACTTTGTTTGGTGTTGTCTACTATTGTATCATTTGTCTGATTGAGCTCACGCAAGTTAAAGATTAGTGCTAGTCTTGGCTCAATTTTTTTATTTAATATATAGTGGACAAGATAGCTTTAATTGAATTAATATCAATTTTAAGAAGGACAAATGATATAATGATGACAAATTTGTAGTTGGTTCTGTTGTGCTAGGAAGCGAATCAGTAGTGAGCTAAATGTATATCCACAAGGGAGGGATATTCCACTTCTATTGGGTGTACACTTTTCAAAAAAAGGGCAGCTCGGTGCTACCGGGTGTATCACTTTTTAATGTAAAAAAAAAAAAACAAAAAAAAAATGGCACACACACACACACACACACAAATTACGAATACATCTATACGCATAACATGGAAAGGTGATAATGAGAAGTGATTACTTGAGTGTCTACATCTGTTTGCTCTCCTTGAACAGCATCAAGAGATTGATGGATCATTATTCTGCTGTTCAGTTAACTATACCACTTGCATGAAGAGATCATAAAAATAGAAGTAAACCATCAATAGAACGAATTTCAACAAGTTGTGGTAAAGCCAAAGAATAATTAATTACCCTTGGTTCCAATACTTAAAATGAAAATGCCCATGCTGATGTTGGACAGCCATGCAAAATTGACAACAAAAACCAATAATTAGTAAGTTCATGGCCACAGCAAAGAATATAACATATGTTTAAACACTGACGGAATGTACGCAGCCGATCAAAGGAAGAGAATTAGTTATATAGGAAGCATGCAATTCATGCCAATGTAAAACTTGTAAGAAATGTCAACTCTCGGAATTTAAAGGAATACTTCATCATTCCTCAGTTATTCAAACAATATACAAAGGTAAAAAGGCATTGCTTATATCCTAGAAAAATAAAAGAAGAAAACCTACAATATTAGATTGCAGGGCATTGGCAGGGTGGATTCAAAAATTATTGAGGTGTGGAACTGATGACAGAAGTAAGAAATTTTAACTAGAACAAATTTAAATAGTTAAAGCTATGAACGAGAGATATCTTTACCTAGCAGCTAGACCATCACAAACAGACGAAACATCAGGGTGGATGTGCCTCATTGTAGCAAATATAGCCATACCTGACAAGACAAATGCTTAAAGCTTGTCTTGCAAAATAGTTTGGAAACCATCAAGCAGGAAAAAAATGAAATTACCTGCTTTCACAGGTCCTCCATGAGATTTCACATGCATGACAATGTCCTAAAAGCACATCTATAAACATATTAATGATTACTCTATTTGCTGCTCAGTCATGAACATAGTATGATAAACTAACAGAGTATAATATTGATGATGAACAAACAAACTAGATGGACAGCATCAGATACTAGATTAGGTAGGATTTTCAAAAGATCCACTATTTCAATAGCAAAAGCAAATAGATAAATCAATTTTTTCAATTCTATGTAACTTGAAAAAGGTTGAGTAGGGTCAATTTTTCAACACATTCAATCTTATGTTTCAGTAAAATACTGGTAGATAATGAATTAACCAGGATACTAAAACATTCTTCCGATTGTATGCCTTAATACATGCTATAATAGATACTAATGTGACAACTGAATAAGAAAAATTTGCAGCCTTATCCAACTGTACTTTGTCTTCTAATTCATTTGAACCTAAAATTGCAGCAACATAATAGAATTTCACACAATGGTGAGTCAAATTTAACATGAAATGAGGGTTCATCTCATAATGCAAGTGTCAAGAATGTAATAAGTTGCCAAAGACATCTAGGCTGCGACAGGTCCTCCACGCAGAAGTAGTAGGCCGAGTTGAATCCTCGTGTGAGCCAGATCGCAGTGACTTGGTAGCCACGTGTGGCCGGTAATCATGGCCTGCGGATGGCCTTCCCGCCTGTCCCTAACTGGGTTGGGTGGGGTTTATCCCCTTCTCTCAAAAAAAAGAATGTAATAAGTTTAACACCAAAAGAGAACAATTTTTTTAAGATGAAACAGACCTAGATAGGGTCAACAGCATCCAGATAGAGAAGCTGAGCCGCAACAATGTTTGCCAGGTAATTGTAACAAGTTTTTCAAAGGTCATACCTTTTACCATAAAAACAAAGGATGAATTGATGCCCTAGTAAAAACTAGTAGGAACCCAAAGCTGCGCCTGCACAATTGGTGGCGGTCCCTGTCATCCCTGTGCGCCCACTTGGGAGTATAGTGAAGAGAGCACTGTCAAGCCATCCCTAAAGCAAACCTAAAAGCTCAGAAGAAAAAAAGATCTTATACAAACCCATTACGATCAAGACAATGAGCACTAGCACCAGAAAAGTATCCTCAAGTATGATATAAAACTAATCAAAATTAAAACTTTTCAAACCCGTGATAATCAATCAAACATTGAACAGAATCAAATCTACACTTTTTACAATCCAAATAACCAAAAACCATATTAAGATCCAGTCACAAAGCTATCACAATCCGAACATTATCCAAACCAATCAAGCATTAAAAGCTAAAGGAGAGAGTGGGAAATCAAATCATTTGGCAATTTTTTTTTTAAAAAAAAAAAAACCCCGCCAAATCCCAATTTTACCAACCCTAAATCATAGACCGAACCAAAGAAACAAAACCTAACTAATCCACCAATCCCCGTCCTCCGAACGAGCACCGGCATCCCATCAGAAGAAACCTCTCATGGTGGAGTTCGCCATGAGAGTGAAAAGCAAAGAACTTTACAGTGAAAATAATAAAATATAATGGGAAAAAAATATTAGGGAAATTACGATAGATGTGCTGATGACCATGCTCAACAAGTATCCGGGCGCAACTGATTGAAGGATATAGGATAAAGCCAGATGACGAAGAACAGATCACATTATTACAATACTCAGATGAAGAGATATAGGATAAAGCCAGATGACGAAGAACAAATCACATACGCAGATGACCTCATGATCTTCAGCTCTGGAAGCAGCAATACACCTAGAACCCTCAGGCTCATCTTCTATCTATTTGAGGGTCTCTCCAGCCTCAAAGTCAACTATGATAAAAGCGTCGTCATCCCCGTCGACACACCAGCAGCCAACCCTAGCATAGTGGCGGCAATTATGGGATGCCCACTCAAACAACTACCTATAAACTACCTGGGAATTCCCATGGCGGGGTCAAACCAAGCAAGGAGGCGTGGTGGCAACTGATAAGGAAGGTAGGAAACAGGCTGGGTCCTGGAGAGTTATCACTAGATAGAAGGATCACCTTACTGAATGCCGTCCTCACAACAATCCCAAACTATTGGATGTATATATATAAGCTCCCATAATGGGTGGTTCGTAAAATTGAAGGCATCCAGAGGGACTTTCTCTAGCGAGGTGCGAACCAGGAGTCGAAGGCTTACCGTCTGGTTAGATGGGAGCAACTCTGCAGGCTAAAGGAACAAGGTGGCTGGGGTATCATACACTTGTGAACCTTCAATGAGGCACTCCTTGGAAAGTGGTGGTGGAGGCTGCTGAACGGGGAAGCCGGGGTATGTCAATGGATAATCCAACAAACTTACTTTCTCAACTCCCACATCAACCCTTTTAAGAGGTCCCCATGTAGAGCATCCTATTTCTGGCAAGGAATCATGAACCAACGTGACTTGGTCATTGCAAACATCAGAATTAAACCAAAAACAGGAAACACAGTTAGTATATGGTTTGATAAATGGGTCGAGGGGATTGGGCCCTGTAACAGAACCCCGGAACTAAGAAAGCTACTTGACAAGGAAGCCCTCATGGTGCACGAAGCACGGAGGATCATCTCATAGGGGAGACCATTGCTAAAACTAGGCCCGCAAATGACAGCCATGATGCAAAATGGGGATAACGAAGAAAAGAATTGCACGGCCTGAAGACTAACTCCAAACCAGTAATTCAAGGTCAATAGTCGCTATATCACTTTGGAATCGATAGGGGAACACGAAGTTCCCTCCTAATGTCCTTCTGGAAACAACCTTTCCCGCTTAAAATCAAACTTTTTGCCTGGATGGCGCGGGAGGATTGTTGGATTTTATTATACAATACACTTAACATGCATAAACAGGATCTTGTTCTTATGAATTATAAATCGTAAAACTATAATTTACTTACTTGGTGTTAGGTACGTTGTATCATCAGATGTAGTCTCACGAACACTGCAACATACCGCGACATATTAGTGTCACTATCTACTTGAGTTCGATGAGCTTCTGATCTTCTCTCCCTCACCATCCTTAATTAGAACCGGGAACTGATGGATGTTCACCCGAATGCTGCTTGGGTCTGGAGATTCCGATATTAGGATATTAGGATGTGGTGGAGAGAGGGACCAGAGCTCTTTATATAATGATTAGAATAAGGGTCTCTATCCATCAAGATTCCCAATCCAAATCCATTTTAAACTCTGTGGCTTTAAGTAACCTGAATTTGTTCACTTTAATAGATTGGGTTTATCCGTTATATGTGAGTCCAACTTTATATAAAACCAAATATATTGGGACACTTTAACCAAAGTGGTTAATTAAGGCCACAAAATAGAAAATATCTAACAAGGACAAGATTCTCACCTTGTAAAACATGGCGAAGCGAAACTGGCAAGGAGAGAGAACCAAATGCTACCTATGTGATCTAGAAGACGAGACATCGGACCAATTACTTATCACATGCCCCTACTCAGCAGGAATATGGTCCCATTATAGCCTCCTATTCAGACACTCTGCCAGCCTATCCACGATACGAGACCTATGAGAGAAGGCAGTTCTTCTAGATTGGTGGAGAAGGAGCATCGAAAAAGCTGGAGCCTCACCTCCATGGCTATCATCTGGTGTATTTGGCTAGAGAGAAATCGGAGATGCTTTCAAGATAAACAATGTGTTTGCATGAAGCTAATCCGCCACATAGATTTCCTCCTACTCTCTTGGTTCGAAGCAGCACACGAAGCCAAGAAGCCGAATCTCAAAAGGATGCAAGCCATCTCGAGGAGCAGTCTCTCGCTCACTAGAGATGCACAAGAGCAGCGTCCACCGGGCACCAACTTTGAAGATGGCGATGAACCAACATAACAATATATCAGGCATCGGGGCCTGCACAACTTAGGGCGCAATGTAATACTTTGGGATTGACTGTATCAAGCTCATCTAAGAGCCTATTTCCAAATCAATAAAAACGTGGTTTATGCATAATTATAAAAAAAAAATATTAGGGAAATTCTTTTCTAGAAAAAGAAAAATAAAGAAGATATTTCGCAAATATTGTTTTGAAAACACACGATGTCCCACACCCTCATGGTTGTGAGTTAAAATGTAGTAAAAATATTTGATTAAAATAATCTGTCAATTTATTATAAGTTTTGTTTTACAAAATTACCAAATTTTGTGATGTTTTCATAAATAAAGAGGGATGACAATGGGGCGGGGCGGGCCTCTACCACCACCGCCCCACCTGAACCATTCCCTGTCCCACGCCCCACCCTGCCCAAATAGTGGAATTTTGAATACCACAACTGCTACCATGGTTTTTCCTCATACCTCGCCCTAGATCCGCCATGCCCATATTTTGAACATTTAATACATGATTGCAAGTTGACAACTTGTGTTTTATACTTTGAAAATTGATGATAAGCCTCACACAAGCATTGATAATGCACATGAGTCGATGATCCTATCATTCTTGTTAAAATTTTAGTAATTTAAAATATATATATAAGGGGATTTTCATAATTTTCTTAGCAGGGTAGGGCTGGGCGGGGTGTTTAAAATGTATGTTTACCAAACCCGCCCCACCCCGCACTCCTCACAAAAAATCCTCGCCCCGTGCCCCGCTCTCCAACAAAAAAACTGCTCCATTCGGGATGAATCGGATCGGAAACCACGGATTAGCTTGGGTTTTGTTATCCCTATAGATAAATCCAAAAAATAAAAAACAATATTTATTTTTTATAAGGTGTTTGTGCCAACTTTCTAAAATCCATGCCATTTTACAGAAAACCCCTTCAATTTATCAAAATTATTACGAATATCTTTGTGCAAAAGTGTCAACCTTTGTGTTATTATTTTTTTGGTAAAAATATTTCCAAAATGCATGTCATTTTTTGAAAAACCCCTATATTTACCGATATATATGAGATACAAATTAAGAAATTCAAATTATACTCGATTGAGTTCAAGTCCCTTTTTCCCAAGCCAATGATTTGTTTCTAACTCAAAAACTCTAAATATATCCCATAAAACAAGTCTTAACCTAATATTTTTAATTAGTCCTGCCATTTAGCAAATAAACCCTAGTCTACTCCGATTCCAGAGAGATGAAGCTTCTGCACAAATCAAGGTGCTCTCTCTCTCTCTCTCTCTCTCTCTCTCTCTCTCTCTATATATATATATATATATATATATATATATATATATATATATATATATAATTCTGATACAGTCAAGTCGACCATATCATTGTGCAAGTAAAGGCGCCTCATTTTGAGGCATTTGGAGAGTATTTTTTTCCAAATCCAACTGTATGGATGAAAAGAACATCGAAAAATAAGATAACATGTCGATTTTCATACAATTTGATGAGTTGATGAGTATTTATTTTAAAAGATGAAATTTTATAGAAATCTTATCGATGCATAATTTCACCATTTAAGATGAATGATCGTCACCTCCCCAAATTATATGAAAATCGATATGTTATCTTATTTTTCGATGTTCTTTCCATTCATATGGTTGGATTTGGAAAAAAATACTCTCCAGATGCCTCAAAATGAGACGGCACTAAATAAATAGTGATAAATAGGCCGGACTGTATCATGACTATATATATATATATATATATATATATATATATATATATTCTCAAAAAGGTCAAAAAAATATTTAATATCGAAGATAAAAAATTGGTGGAAAAAAAACAAAAGAATCAGTCAAAAACATACCCCCCTTAAATTTACCATTAGATACAGATTATATTAGAATATGATATGGAAATATCTTGTATACTACGTGTCATCAATCCCTTACAATGCGTGGCACAACCCCCTCCAACCACTTGGCAGTATTCCGAGCCAAATACCTGTTACTAATCCGGCCCTCTACTCCATCTCCCCAAAAACCTCCCCCCTGGACCGAAAAATAGGAATGAAATACCCACCTTCCTTCTGATAAAACTGACTAAAATCACAGCAGACCCAAAAGTACAGAAAATATCTCCTGTCAGACCAAATCCGACCAAAACGACAAAGCGCCATTAAGCACTATGACAGTCGATGGGACAGGAATTTAAGGCAAGAACACCCACTTACACTGACATTGCCCACTTGCCCTCCCCCCCACGCAACAGGCAGATATTTCCCATCGCCTCAACCTTAATAGTAAGAAACCAAACCCATGAGTTTCTCTATAAAAGGAGAAGAACAACAAAGAACTAGAGGAGGACAAGAATTTTTTGAGAAGAATGAAATCACACTTTCTACTCCTTCCATTATAACCCCCCATCCACTAACTTGACCGTCGGAGTTAAATCCGGGCATAAAGGCCCAACTCCGACAGTTTTCACTTTCCCTTACAGGTTTTACCGGACCCCTGGAATTAAAGTAAGCGTCCACACCAAAAACAAATCTCAACCGTTGACAGAAGTTTGGACCAGATCACAAGGCAGATCCAATTTCTAGCATCAACAGTTTGGCACCTTCTGTGGGGACGATTACTAAAAGCCAAATGACTACTACAAGGAAATCAAAGCTTATTCAGGAGCAAGGAGTGCTCAGCAACGAAGCCAGCGCACCAGGCGGAGCCCAAGCGGATGGAGAAAACCTGTCAGTCTTGCCTCAAGGCGAAGCCATCCACGAGCACTATCGAAGAATAGAACGACAGTTGGAGCAACTAACCCGAGTTGTTCAAAACATGAACCGTCCACCACCCCCAGCTCCACCTCCCCTAATCCAAACACCCCCGGTCGCCCCAACCGCCCTCCTGGCAAATTTCGAAAGCAGGGGAAGGTCCAGCGCTCGCACACGTAGGGAAACGAGGCCGGGAAGAGAACAGAGAGAAAGGAGTACCCTTTTCTCCGCCAGCTCGGAACCTCCCTCAATTCGACGCCGGAATCAAACCCCCCAAAGAACGCAAGGATACAACCCGTCTTTTGACAGAAGAACCCAGCAACAGGTCCCATCCCGTGGGAACCGAGAACCTAAAAGGTACGCCCCTCATGTAATTTCTCCCTTCATAAAAGAAATACTGGAAGAGCGGGTGCCTGTCAATTTCTGACCCCCCACTATGACTACTTATGAGGGAAAAACCGACCCATCCCGCGACCTGAAATCTTTCCATTCGATGATGCTTCTTTCCGGGACAACCGATGCCCGCATGTGCCGAGCCTTCCCGGCCACTCTGGAGGAAAGAGCACAAGATTGGTTCGTCGACCTTCCATCTGGCACAATTCCCTCATTCCAAGTATTAGCAGACCTGTTTCTTGTCCATTTCGCCAATTATTCGAAACAGAAGAAAAATCCATCTACTCTTATGCGTATCAAACAACAGGGGGGGTGAAAGTCTTAAATCATATCTCGATCGTTTCACTAAAGAGGTGTCGAACGTCGCGGACCTTATCCCCCGGATGGCTATTACCATTTTGATGGAAGGCCTACGAGAATCCCCTTTCCGTTTCTCCCTCACCCTGGACCTACCAAAAACCATGCCTGACCTCTTGATCCATGCCCAAAAATACATCAACTCCGACGAGATCCACGTAGGTTAGGAAGAAGAGGCTCGACAAATGTCCAGAGAGGAGTTGAAAGGAAAGGCGCCTCAAAATCCCGAAAGGGGACCTAGAGAAACCCGACAAGAAGGAGCGCACAGAGAAATCAACCGAGGCAGAGAACCCCCGCCTCGCCCTCGACAATATATGCTCCAACCACGAGATTCCCCAAGAGTTGGAAAAGTAGTAAGGTATGATCACCATACCCCTCTAAACCAGACCCGAAGCAATATCCTGATGCAAATCCAGGAGAAGAAGATCTTAACGTGGCCAGAACCTACGAGAAATCCCGATCACCAAAAAGACAGCAAAAGATATTGCAATTTCCATTGAGCCCGAGGTCACGATACAGAAGAATGCACACACTTGATGAACGCGATTGAAGACACTGTCAGAAGGGGGAAGCTTGAGCAATATATTGATCTCGACCCAAAGGAAGGGAGGCAACAATCCCCAAAACTAACCGAAGCAGAAAAAGAAATCGTCGGTTTCATTAGTGGAGGGCCGGGATGCGATGGGGAAAGTTCTGCCTCCCGCAAGACCTATGCCAGTATGGTCGGGGTCACCCAAGAAACACAACACCCGAAGAGGTCCCGACCTACACCCCCCATCATTTTTTATGACGATAACACTGGTAGGGTCCGCCACCCTCACGACGACGTTTTAGTCATTGCCATCACAGTTTCCAATTTTCAGATGAAAAGGGTTCTTATCGACAGCGGAAGTTCAGTGGACATACTGTTTTGGAGCGCCTTTGAAAGAATGAGGTTTGACGCGGATAATTTACTCCCGATAAAATCCTCTCTGGTAGGATTTTCCGGAGGGGTGGTGCAACCCGAAGGAATAATATCCCTCCCAGTCACTATCAGAAACTCACCTAGATCATCCACAGTAACGACAAACTTCCTGGTCGTTCGCTGTGCATCTAGCTACAACGTCATCCTTGGCAGACCAACCCTCAACAACTTGAGAGCGGTGATTTCTACCTACCACCTCCTACTAAAATTCTTGACCGAAAATGGCAGTGGGGAAGTAAGGGGAGACCAGCCCTTGGCCCGCTAATGTTATGCCTCCACACTTAAAGGCAAGGACCAAGGTAACAGGAAAACCTCAGAAGCTATGCTGGTTAATGGGGTCAAGGAGCAAAACAGAGACGAAGAACTCCGACCAACCCCATTGGAAGACCTGATCGAACGGTCCAGATTGGCGCAAACTTGACGACCGCACAACAAAAAAACATCATGACAATACTACAAAGAAACTCTGACCTCTTTGCCTGGACCTCGGAAGATATGCCTTGGGTAAAGAGAGACATCATCGAACACCGCCTCAGCATAGACTGGTCTTTCAAACTGATAAGTGTTCATTTGAGCATAGTTTTATACTATATTCCTATATGCTTGGCATGTGATTATGAAGATTTTTTGCCCACTGATACTCAAAATTGATTTATTTTCATCAACATGCCATAATACGAAGACCCCGGAGGAAAGAAAGCATTTCGAGAGAAGCCGGGATCCCAGAGCACCTAGAAGGACCCATACGGGCTAGCATACGGACTGACATACGGCCGTATACTAGCCCCTGGGGAGGATACGGGCCAGTATACGGCCCGTACAACAACTGGCTTGATGATTAGCCCGTATACGGGTGGATATATGGCCCGTATACGGGCCCGTATGAAGGTGGTTGGCCCGTATACAGGTTGACATACGCCCATATACGGGCCCGTACATCGTTAAATTTTGGCGAACTGCAGACCTAGGCGGGGGCAACTGGGTAAATCTCACCCTTAAATCCCTAGGGGTATAAAAGCCGATGAGAAGGGGGGTTTAGGGGAGACCAGCAGCTAGGGCAAGAGAGAAAACCTTGGAGAGAGCTTGGGGATCATCTCCTTCAAGCCATTGGAGCAAGAAGAGGGGGAACCAAAGGAGGCGGATCAAGAAGCTACCAACGGTGATCGCATAAGCTTTCCTTTCGATGTCTTTCTTGTTTTCTTTCTTCTTTGTTATGGATTGTTGCCCCCCTTTTATGGAGGGCTAATTTTGTAGATGCTTGGATGATTGGTGAACCCTTGGACATGTTTTAATCAGTGCTATTTCTCTATTTTGATTGCTTGGTTGTATTGCTTGAGTCTATTGGATGTTTTAATGTAAGTTAATCCCTCTACGTTGCGAGAGCAAGGAGGGATTTTCATAGTCCATATGGGGGAAGAAGCGAACGCCTCCCCGTGTGTAGACCATCTCCAATAGAGAGGATTGTGAGTATACCGGGAACCCGGGTACTAAGGAGAGCGAGTCCTTTAGATGAATTATTCCCATAATCCTTCCAAGACATAGGTTCGAAAACATAATCGGTAAGGGCACTAGGATTAGTAGCTCACCTCGGGATGAGGGAGTGAAAGCACGATAGGAACCCTTGGCCAAGAATTAACCAAGTAATTGAGATAGAGAAGGGCATTCATCCTTTAGAAGTCCAAGGGGAATCCAATTGTCCGAGCATCCCCCTTTCATGATCATTTAACTTCAAGAACACTCAATTCCCTTGTTTGTGTTTCCATTCAATTAGTTTAGAATTAGCAAAATCAACCCTTCCCTTGGATTGACTAGATAGTAGATAATTAGTGGATACTAGTATTTTCATCTCCTTGTGGATCGACAACCCGACTTCTATGTCCACTATTATTACTTGATACGACCCGTACACTTGCGGATTTTACGCATCACAAACCGATAAAACAAAAGAGAAGAAATTTTGCCTCGGAAAGGCAAAAGGCAGCAGAAGAGGAGGTGGCCACCCTCATAAAGGCAGGGTTCATCAGAGAAGTGGACTATCCGGATTGGTTGGCTAACGTAGTCCTGGTAAAAAAACCCTCTGGAAAATGGAGGATGTGCATTGACTTTACAGACCTAAATAAAGCATGTACAAAGGACTCTTTCCCTTTGCCTTCGATTGACGAATTGGTCAATTCCACGGCAGGACACGAAATGTTGAGCTTCCTGGATGCTTTTTCGGGCTACAATCAAATCCGAATGGCCAAAACCGACGAAGAAAAAACATCCTTCATCACCAACAAAGGGACCTACTGCTATAAAGTAATACCGTTTGGTTTAAAAAATGCCGGGGCCACTTTCCAGAGACTCGTAAGCAAGGTATTCCAGGAACATATTGGAAGGAATGTAGAAGCCTACGTAGATGATATTCTCGTAAAAAGCCAGAAAACAAAGGACCACCTGACCGACTTGTTGGAAGCCTTCCAATCCCTTTGGATTTACGACATGCGCCTCAATCCTAATAAATGTGCGTTCGGCATTCGCTCCGGAAAATTTTTAGGCTTTATACAGACCCAACGCGGCATAGAAGCAAACCTTGGAAAAATCAAAGCTATTCTTGAAATGAAGTCACCAAAGAACCTCAAGGAGGTACAACGACTAAATGGACGCCTAGCAGCACTTGGACGCTTCATCTCAAAAGCCGGAGAGAAGAACCTCTCACTCTTTCAAGCATTACGAAAAGAGCCAAAAATGGACTGGACCGAAGATTGTGAAAAAGCCTTCCAAGAACTCAAAGATTATCTTAAATCACCCTTATTGCTGGCCAAACCACAAACCGGAGAAGAACTCTTTATGTATCTAGCCGCCACCACTTGAGCATTCAGTGCGGTTCTTTTAAAAGAGGAAGAAGGGATCTAGAGACCTATCTATTAGACAAGTAAGATCCTCAGTGATGCCGAGTCAAGATACCTCCCTCTCGAGAAGTTAGCCTTCGCCCTTGTCACCTCGGCACGACGATTAAGGCCTTATTTCCAATCTCACAAAGTCACGATCTTAACCGACCAACCCTTGAAACAAGTTCTTCACAAACCAGAAAATTTTGGGAGACTTGCTAAATGGGTAGTAGAGCTGGGGGAATTCGATCTTACTTATAAACCCCGGACTACAATCAAATCCCAAGTATTGGCGGATTTCATCGTAGAACTAACCGCTCCTACAGACAAAAATCCGCTACTACCAGAAAAGCCGGAGGAAGAAAACTCTCCATCCATCCCATGGACCTGATACGTAAATGGGTCGGTAGCTGATGAAAAAGCAGGAGCAGGTTTTGTCCTATATTCCCCCTCAAAATGGAAAACCTCTACAGTCCTTAAATTCCGATTCAAAGCAACCATCAACGAGGCTGAGTACGAAGCTCTCATTGCAGGATTACGCCTAGCTCGAGGACTCGGCATACAAAACCTATGCACTTATTCTGACTCACAATTGGTTGCTAGCCACACTACGGGAAATTTCGAAGCTAAATAAGAAAATATGGTCAGATACCAAGCAATAGTAAAGAAAATAATTCCATACTTCGCCCGTTTTCAAATCGAGAAAATCCCTCGAACCCAAAATGAAGAAGCCGATGCTCTATCTAGGAAGGCAACTTCGCCCAGTAGCGATGCGGAACATTCCTTCAACCTCCAATACCTTCAGACAAAAACTATCGAAGAGTTAGAAGAAGAAGTACAAAGCTTGGAAGAAGAACCATGTTGGATTGACCCCATCAAGAATTACTTACAAGGTGGGCCGGCCCCGCCCAACAAAAAAGAATCTCGACGCATTTCCAACAAATCCGCCAATTACAGCATAATTAGCAAACATCTATACAAGCGGTCGTATACACAACCTTTTCTAAAATGCTTACGACCGACAGAAGCCAATTATGTCCTCCGAGAAATCCATGAAGGCATCGGAGGAGACCACTTAGGAGGCAGGGCCCTAAGTCACAAAATCCTCAGACAAGGGTATTATTGGCCAACTTTATCTCAAGAAGCAATATAATTCGTTCGGAAATGCGACGCATGCCAGCGACACTCCAAAATCCAAAGACGACCACCAACCCCCCTCACCCCAGTCATAAGCCCAAGACCATTCGCGCTTTGGGGGGTTAACCTCTTAGGACCGTTTCCTACGTCAACTCGACAAATGAAGTTCCTAATAGTCGCCATTGACTACTTCACCAAATGGGTGGAAGCCGAGTCCTTGGCCAAAATAACAGAAAAAGCATGTCAAGGATTCCTATGACGAATAATAGTCTGTCGATTTGGAATCCCAGTAGCCTTCATCACCGACAACGGACGTCAATTTGACAACAAAGCCTTCAAAAATTTCTGCTCCGAGCTCGGGATTGAATCAAGACTCACTTCAGTAATGCACCCCCAAGCCAACGGCCAAGTAGAAGTAACAAATCGCACCCTACTACAAACTCTCAAAACCCGAGTGTTAAGAGACATAACAAACTGGGTGGAAGAAATTCTGAGTTCTCTCTTGGCTTATCGAACAACTACAAGAACTCCGACAGGTGAAACCCCTTTCGCCCTCACCTATGGCACTGAAGCTGTTATCCCAGCAGAAATAGGAGTTCCTACCTTACGGACACAGACTTTCTCACCAACCACCAATGAAGAAAGACTTCGAGCAGAACTCGACCTCCTCGAAAAAAGAAGGGAGACCGCCGAAACCAAAGAGGCGGCATACCGTCAAAAGGTGAAAAGATTTTACGACTCCAAAGTGAAGAAAGTTTATTTCCAAATTGGAGATCTTGTCCTAAGGGAAAACGAGTTCCAGGGCAACAAAAGCTGAACGGGGATACTAACCCCAAACCGGGAAGGCCCATACATTGTGAAGAAAATCGTCCGAATAGGCACCTACCGGCTCACCAACATGGATGGAAAAACCCTCAAGCGCCTATACCACGCCGAACACTTGCGACGCTACTATCAATAAGCACTGTAAGCTTCATAAAGAAAGTTCCTCCATTCAGAAATCTTAGACTGAAATCTCCCAAAGAAATGAGGCAAAAATCTCATCTTAAAAATAAAAAATGAGGAAAAATCTCATCCTAAACAATGCCGAGCCAAAAAACCTCGAATAAAAGTCCCGCCACCGGGCTGAGCCAAAAAACCTCGAATAAAAGTCCCACCACTGGGCCAAGACAAAAAAAAAAAAAAAAACCTTGTCGAAAAAGCTCTCTCACAAAAGCTGAAAGAAGGAAGGAAGCTACACTCAACTACCACTCAGATAAAGAACACATCAAGGGGGATCATCGAATAGTTATTATGATTAAGACCCGGAAAATAAACCGTCTTCAAAACAAGGGTTCGGCTTTCTCTTTTCATTCAACTTGAAGTTATATTACACAGCAAAAACAAGCAAAATTACGAAGACATGACCAAAACATCACTTACAAGACAAAAACCAACTATAAGACGAAATACATTCTATGGCACATTAGGGGCCCATGCACCAACGTTCTCGTCACTTTCACTAGGAAGGCGATCTTCGCTCCTTGCTAGATCACTTTGAGGAGGATTTGAAGCTTCAGTCTGAGCCTTTTCGCTCGGAAGTTTATCCCTCACATTCACATAAGCCTTCAAAACAGAAGGGAGTCCCATAGATAGAGCTGCCCCGGGAGAAGTATGACGGCCAATAACCTGAACGATAGAGTAAATTTGCGTCGTCGTATCCTTCCTCTCTTCCTTCAATCGCGTCACTTCCCTCTGTAGCTTATCCACTTGATTTTCAAAATCTTCTATGTCTTGCCGGGCTAATTCCAAAGCCTCTTTCTCCGAGACTAAGTCCCTCTTAAGACCATCCCTTTCTCCCTTAACGTTTTCAAGCTCTGCAGAGATTTTACCTTGCTCCCCTTTGAGAGACTCAAGTTCTCCCCTCAAACCCACCACAGCACCTTGAAGTTCCTTCACCTTTGCTTCGGTGACCTGAAGGGAGTCCTTGAAACGAGAAGACTTCTTTGACATATCATTTCTCTCTGTCTCCACAGAAGTCATTTTCGCGAGAAGCTTGTTTTTCTCTTCGGTAACCGAATCGGCTACCTTGAGGGCCTTGTTTTTCTCTTCTTCCAAAATAGCAATCCTAGCTTTTAGCCAGGAAATTTCCGCCCCACTCTCCTCCACCATCTTCGAACGGGAGTTACCGATTGCAACCTCCTCTCGAAAAAGACGGCCGGCATGATCCGCCCAATGAGCAGTCTAATACAAGCAAAAAACAAATAGTAAGAAACTAAATTAACGAACGAAAAAATAACAAGCAAGAACTTAAGGACGAAAGACTTTATTCTTACCATCATAGCAAAACGAAGAAGTTGAATGGCAACATCCTCTTTCCCGGCCTCCTAAAGCCGCTTAGAAACTTTTTCCGGCCGCAGGGCCTCTAAAACATCCCCCACGGACATATGATCCCGAAAAGGGAAATCATCTGAAGACGACCCCTTTTCAATAGCTGGTGATCCCCTCTGAAGAGACAAGTTATTATGCCTTAACTTATCTTGGAATTCTGCCTCTGCCGCGTCCTCCTACAAAAAAAAAAAGAAGAAGAAAACTCCGAGTTATCTTAAATAAAGATTTTTCAACCGTAAATTGTCCCCGCTCTAATAGACCTAGAAACCAAGGCCTTACCGCACTAGGAACATTGACAAGCGCCGGACGAAGGGGAAACCCTTCCGTAGAGGTTTCCCGTGTGGTGCGTGATGGCCTCCTTAGAACTTGACTCAAGGCCCCGGTATTCTCGGGGGAAGGAGGATCCCCAAAAACAGAAGGGGCCAAGACCGGAAGATCAGGAGTAACCTCTTGACCCGGTGAACTCACCCAGTCTTCCATGATTTTCCGACCCGATTCATCCCTAGATTTGTCTTTCTTTTTTCTCTCCTCCTTCTTGGAGAGCCCCATAGCAGTATCGTTCTTAGCTCTTTTTGCCTCCTTCCTCCCTTCCTTCTTCCTCTTTTTCCTCTCCTCTCTAGAGGTACTTTCCCCTCTTTTTTCCTTCCCAGAGCTATCTTCCTTCTTCCGTCCTCGAGGTAAAGGAGCTTCAACAACGCCTTCGCGATCCTCTAGAATACCCTTCGCGAGACCCAAATCACCCATCGGTTCACCTACAAAAGCATGACTAAAACCCATCATCACCAAAACTCAAAACTTACAGAATAAAAGTACAAACAAGTCCTACCAGCAGCTACAAACAAATGACATCTCAGAAGGATTTCCTTTGTCAAATAAGTATCCACAGAAACCCCGAAAATCCCTTTAAAACTTTCAAACACAGACTTCTCGTCAGTCGTCATCCCCTCCTCACAAATATTGTCCGTCTGAGGAACTTCCCATTTAGTCCAGACATCCCACTCGGACTTACTACTCACAAAAAAGAATTTACTCTTTCATCGCTTGATGGAAGAAGGAACCTTACCCAGAAATTTCTTCTTAGAGCGAGCCGAAAAATAATACCAGTCAGTATCTGGCTCAATGTACAAATTAAACAAAAGACGAAACCAACGAACAGTCGGTTTTACGCCATAGTTGTTGAGAACAATAACAATACCCGCTCAACAATCTCCATGAATTTGGAGTCAACTGGGAAGGGCATAACTGATAATACTCTAAAATTTTCTTGACAAAATCAGAAAAAGGAAGCCTAAGACCGCCCAACAAGGCATCCTGATAGATAGCTATCTCGCCCTCCTTAGGCAAACTAGCTCGCTCTCCAGAATAGGGTACCCTAACTGAAAAAGAGACAGATCGATTTGAAAGAGATCGACCAATTTATCTACCTCCTTCTGATTTAAAACACTCAAAAAAGCTTCAGACCCCCCACTCTCTATATCCTAGACGAGGCCGGATGAACTCTCAAACCCCGGACCGGTGGACCCCCAGCGCCGCCTTGAGCAAGAATAGGAATAGAAGCAGTAGAGTTAGAAGGGGACGGTGAGTGAGGGGACTGTGACGAATGAGTAGCAGAAGAATCACGAGAAGAATCAGAAGGTGTGGGAACCCTAGAATCCATGGAATTAGTTTCCATTACCTTAGCAGAAAACATCAAACAAAGGACGCCAACCGGAAAAGCTCCGAAGAAGAAGAAGAAGGAACTGTGAACGAAAGAAAGAAGAATCGTATGAAGATAATGCAAAGAAAAACCCTTAATCCTTATTCATAAACCCAATGAAAGAGATCCCAACCGTTAGATCGTAGGGAGAAGCCCAGATCGAGCCATCTAAAAACACATACTACGGATAGATCACGACCGTCCATACCAAACGTCACATCGGATCGAACTGCTCATATCGAATCATCAGGACTAAAAGCCATAACTTTCCTCTGGACGGTCTCGATCTCTCCCCAGGTGACGGCACACCAAACGCCTGACAGCCTAGGAAATAGGGTAGCACGCCACCCATCATCACATTGACCCACGCACGCCGCATCACTCCCCGCCTTAAATATGGAATAGTATCCGGGATAAGACAGACAGGATAATTATCCCCCTCAGCCTAGGAATAAGCCCTCGCCCACCCTGTTTAAAGGATGAAATTAATTGATCTAGGTTGGATACACAACCTTCAGATTTAGAGTTAAGCGTGCTACCATCTCATCACAAATCCCAATAATGATTACGAGATACAGATATTAAAGCTCACTATGGACGCTAGAAACGATTGCACATCTCCCAAGATACATTATCATTATAAAAAAAAAGAAACAACAAACAAATTTCTAAACCCCAACTTTATTTAAAAACAACGAAAGTAATTATAAACTATCAAGCCGATGGCTGATAACAAAGGAAGAACGGATGAAAGCATGCAAAATAATAAAGAACAAAACACTTTAATCCGACAACTCTCCTGAGTCAGTCCCCTCGCCCTCTGTCCCTCCGCTCTCCTTTTCATTAAAATCCGGATCTTGATGAGAAGGACAAGCAAAAAAGGGTCACTCCTTCAAGCATTTGTTCCTCCCGTAAATTGTCACCTTAAAGAAAATCCCACCCATATGAATGAAAGTCATCTGGTCACCCACTTCCACATGGTGATCTACCAAAAAATCCAACCACCCATCCCCGAACCAGATTTCCCCCTGAGCTTCATCTCGGATCAATGCTGTTCTCCACACATACCCGCTAGGTCCCTCCAAAATCACAACTTCGCCATTCACCTGGTTCATAGTTGCATGAAACGCCGACGGAATTTTAAGCCACCTAATAGAACCCCTCAAACCAAACACTCTATAGAAAAAAGGATGGAAAGGAGAAGCCATTGGATAACATCTCTATGCAAGCCTGGAAATACAAGTGACTTACCCCACACCTATTTATAAAAGAACCTCATAGAGTCATTCCCCCTGGGGACGTTACCCCTTACCCCTTGGAAAGGAACCATATCTACTTCCCAAGGTAACGCTATTTATTGAAGATTTGACTTTTTGGAACCTACTCATAGCTTTTCGGTAATATTAAAAAAAAAAAAACATTCAGTTTCCAAGATTAGCATTAACACAAAACAGTAATAGATTAGCAAAAGAAATAGTATCATATTAAACAAAAGAGACTATAAGAAAAGCAAACATACAAGCAGTTACAAGGTCGTAAGAAAAACAAACATACAAGCAGTTACAAGGAAATTTCAACATAAGTAAAAAATCCGTCTGCCTACCAAATCAACCCAATCGACGACCCAGACGAGCCACAAGGAAATGATCCGGAAGTAACGCACAGACTTCCCCCACCAGCGCTGTCCTCGCTATCACTAGGAGCCTTAGCCCAACCACGGGGTTGGACGTCCTGGTCTACCTCCTTGCGACAGGAGTCTATCCCAAAGATTTCCACCTCAAAGTTTATACCCCCCAGATGGGAAAAAATCAGATAATCCCTCTTAGACAAAGAATGGTCCGTATGAAACTCCCTCCACCCCTGCTCGAACCGCATCTCGGCCGTGTCCTCGTTGATATCAAGAAGAACCTATCACCTACAACCATTTGGGCCTGTTAAGTTAACAACCCTCGTTCCCAACACTTCCAGACGCTCGCAAAAAGAAGAAGGGATTCTCATATGTCGTACGGAAATACTTGGAAGAAAAACCTTGAGGAAAGACGAATGATAATGAAAAGCCATTATAAACAAACAGGAAAGATGAACAGTATAGTCCATCCCCACAATAGCTTAAATAGGTGAGAGCCCCATCAGAATAGTAAATCCTCCCAGAAGGAAAGTTCAGTGCACCTATCCCTCGATCCGAGCTAATGAAAAGACAACTCAAAATTCCAGCTAAGATGAACAGGTGTCAAACGTCCGCTAAAACGCATGCACTCTATCTTCTCGAAACAGTAATACTTACACAAATTTAGACTAGCCAACTAAGGAGAATGCTCGTTCTCAAGCCAAGCGAAAAGCGAACTTCGTCCACTTATTACTCAGACTTATCAACGAGCACGCTTGAGGGGGGGGGGAGGGGGGCGGGGGGGACTAATGATATGGAAATATCTGGTATACTACGTGTCATCAATCCCTTACAACGCGTGGCACAACCCCCTCCAACCACTTGGCAGTATTCCGAGCCAAACACCTGTTACTAATCCGGTCCTCTACTCCATCTCCCCAAAAACCTCCCCCTTGGACCGAAAAATAGGAATGAAATACCCACCTTCCTTCTAATAAAACTGACTAAAATCACAGCAGACCCAAAAGTACAGAAAATATCTCCTGTCAGACAAAATCCGACCAAAACGACAAAGCGCCATAAAGCACTCTGACAGTCGATGGGATAGGAATTTAAGGCAAGAACACCCACTTACCCTGACATCAACCACTTGCCCTCCCCCCCATGCAACAGGCAGATATTTCCCACCGCCTCAACCTTAATAGTAAGAAACCAAACCCAGGAGTTTCTCTATAAAAGGATAAGAACAGCAAAGAACCAGAGGAGGACAAGAATTTTTTGAGAAGATTGAAATCACACTTTCTACTCCTTCCATTATAACCCCCCATCCACTAACTTGACCGTCGGAGTTAAATCCGGGCAGAAAGGCCCAACTCCAACCGTTTTCACTTTCCCTACAAGTTTTACCGGACCCCCGGAATTAAAGTAAGCGTCCACACCAAAAACAAATCTCAACCGTTAACAGAAGTTTAGACCAGATCACAAGGCAGATCCAAATTCTGGCATCAAAATAATACAATCCGATGGTTCAAACGTCGGATGAGGAGAATATGATAAATATAAAATTAAAATAGACGAAAAAATATGTGGATATGCTAGTGGCAAATATAGAAAAAAAAAATACTAAATTAAAGAAAATTAAAGATTGAAGATTGATTAAAGATTGATGTTAATATAAAGATTTTTGTTGCAATATGTTTTATGCTCTACTTGGTACTTACTTTTATTTGGTGTGGATATGGTCCTTTTTTTTCGGATGCTACAGTACCAGCTACAGTGAAATTCTACAGTGATTTTTTTCTACAGCAAAATTTTTAAGGTGATTTTGCCGTTCAAGAAAGAGTAAGTATATATATATATATAATATAGGGTTAGGATCATGGGACACACTATTTTGACACACCGTTTGACATCTTTTTTCATTTATTGGCTTGCATAGTGTTTTAACTAAATCCAACCGTATGGATGGAAAGAATATCGAAAAATAAGCAAGCATGTCAATTTTCATACAATTTAGGAACTTGTAGGGTCTTCATATTAAATGGTGAAATTCCAACCGTATAAAATTCACCCGTTAAGATGAAGACCATACAAGTTCCTAAATCAATTTAAAATCGACATACTTACTTGGCTGTTTTTCCATCCATACAAATGGATTTAGCTTAAAACACCGCAGCTAAACGAATGAAAAAGATGCCAAACTATTAAAAATAAGGCCCCACTTAACCTAATCTCTATATAAACAATGAAAACATTAGCTTTAAACAGGATACCATTGTTCCTGGATTAGACAAATCAAATTTTGCATTCAAATTGAGGTCTATTGCAGAGTAGCAGTTGCTTTACCAATCTCAGTACACAAATGATTATGTATACATATATACAATGAGAGAATGAAACAAATTCTGTCAAAAATCTTCATCAATTCATCATCCTGTATATTCATGTCAGCATCAACCAGTTTGTTCTAGAGATGCTACTCTTTTGTTTTACTCTCATTGATCATTCATCTCAGGGACTAGACTGGTCTCTCCTATGATCAGGTTCTGTGAAAATAGAAAGACAAGGATGAGTAAACACAAGAGGGATATAAGTTCAAAATAAATACAAAGATGAAGTCAATGATGTCATTCATCACAAAGTCCTAACAAATGGAAAGTGCTTATTCACAATGCTTTTCAGAAGAGATGAAAAATCTTCATCAGTTACAATCTCCCAAAAGATTCAAAATGTAGGCGGTTTGCCTATCAGTTCTAAAATGGCAAGTCTTCAAATTAAATATCACTTTATTCTTGCAGGAAAAGAAAAACAACATGAATAACATAAGATCTGGAGAATCTGCATTAATCCAGAGCATGCTTTACCTCTCAGAATCATTGCAATTACTGGCAATGCAGATGATTATGGCATTCAAAGTGCTAGATCATGGACCCAGCAAACAGGATGACCAATAAAGGGGTTGTGTACTCATGCTTTATGAGCTTAGGATCGATTTTTCTTTGGATAAGGGTATAACACAACATCAGTATCTAGAATGTTTATAACCATTGTATCACAGTACAAACATCCATACAGCCCAAATGTGCTTGCCATTCATTCAGATGGAGGCGGCCCAAGTTTTAATCCTACTCCAGGAAAGACCATTTGAATTATGAGATAGAAGAAAAACACAGATGTAAACTAAATAAAAACATATGAAAATAAATCATAGAGATTAAGTTCTTTTAAGCACTATAACCTGGCACAGGCAGCAAAAAGTTCATGCTTCACATATAATAAAGAAATATTTTAAAATAAATTATGAATTCCATAGTATTTCTGAAATAATTATTTAAGTTCAGGGCAGAACAGGAGTAATGAAAGAGAATATAGCCAAATTAAAGAAATAATAATATTAATTTTTCATTCATGAAATTTTTTTATTAAAAGAATTGGTACTTTGTGGCACTCTTCCGTATTGAATTACAATAGTATGTTGATACCACTTCAAATAGATAAAAGAATGTTCAGCATTACCTGCTAGAAAATAAGTTGGATTATGTTGGACTGATGCATCAACATGATCTTCCTGTCAGAGGAAGCTTTTGGACAGCTTTATAGCACTGTAGACTACAAAGGGGAAGATTTGTTTTGGAATCTCGGTATTTATAAGCATTGGTACATGAAGGAACAGCACATTTCTCTCGTGGAGGAGGATAACTGTACAGAGCAAACACCATGGTGTCAAGAGATATGGACTAAGCTAGTTGATTAAAATTAACTAAACAAAAGCATGAAAAGGTTGGAGGACTGTCAAAAGTGATAATTCAATATTTTCTTGAGAGAGCGGGAGCCCACACAAAATAATATGACATCCCTCTCTACTAAAACAGTATCAATGAAATCAGCTGAAAGTTTGAAGGCCGATAGTGTTACCTGCATGGTTTGGATTCAAACAAATTTGGCAAGCCTACATCATCTGCAAATGTAACAGTAGTTCCAGTTGGCCCAATGGTCCATCTAATTGTGCTAGGAGGTAATGTCAGAACACTAGCAGCTTCCCCCTGATTGAATAACAAGTACATACAATCAGTAAGTGCAACCTAAAAGTAGGAACCGACTGACATAATGGATGAAAATAAATGTGGCATGTGCCTTCATATCAAGCACCTTAAGCTTCTCTTCCTCTTTTTTCTTCTTTGGATCCTTGCCCAAGATTTTACTAATTACTGCAGCCTGCAAGTTAACGTTAATCGAGTTACCTCTGAATTGAGCGGAGATGTATGCAAACTCTAAATCAAAACTCTAAATCAATTTATCAAAAATGGCAAACCTCCAATTCTCTGTTGGCCTTCTCTACTTGCATTCTGCGTCTTTGAGCACTTTCAGCTTTCTTTGCCTGAAGCTCAACATCTGAAAGCTTTTCTTTTTGCTCTGCAATAAGAATGGAAGATTAATACAGAAAAAACCACAACAATCACCATTTAAAAAAAAAAATCAAAAAATCAACTTGCTCCAGCATTAATGAAGAATTAAGTTCTTACTTCTTCGGGGAGCAGGAGGTAGCCCATTTGGGAACTCAACTAAACTTTCACCAGTACCGCCATCTTTACTTGATTGGAGAGCTCGCTGACGTGTGGTCAGAGCTCCTACTCTAATATCACCTAATGTATCAGTAGATCCTTCTCGTTTCTTCTCCTTGGGCTCTGGACTGACATCTGAACCAGGTTCATCCTCTTCCACATAGGCTACATCACTGGATTCTTTGGTTCTTTTTCGTCTTTCACCATCCTTAACAGACTGTGACACATAATCCTCATCATCATATCCAGTAATCTTATTTCTGGGTGCTTCTGAAATCGTTCTTTTCTTTAATTTGTTCCCTTCATGTCCAAAATCATCACCATAATCTTTTACAACCTTTGGAGCTTTTTTTAGTTTCTCGAGATAACGGATCTCATCATCTTCATCACTACCATCAAATGACTCATCTACAGCCCGCTTTTTAGGAACCCTCTTACTCTTACGAGTAGGCTCAGAAGTTTTCATGCTATGGAATTTGTCTATTTGTGTTGTTGCTGAACTTTTTCCTGCTACTTTACCCCCTGTATCTTCCCCTGATCCATGAGGAAAATTTTCTCCAAAATCCTTCCATTCTATTCCTTGCTTGCAATTACCTTGTTCTAAGTGACATTGGCCATCATCTGAGTTGTCCTGCATCAATATGAATAACGGATGCAGTTAGAATAGACCAAATAATGTAGTTTACTAATAACAAGCAAATTGATAGAGCATAATTGGCACTAGTATAGCATTGGAAAGTATAATGTCAACCATGTATAATTTTTGTTTAATTGAATATGAATGATTTCCAAATCTTATCTATTGGAGAGTATCATACAAGAACATGAGCCAACATAGTACCTGCAGTGTATGCTTTTGTTTATTCCAGGAAGCATTCAAAGGATGTGCAGACTTTGTAAAGGTATTCTCAGTATTTGATTTTGCATGTATTGTCCCTTCCAGTCCACCAACTTTAACCTTTAACTTTCTTGGCTTATTTTCAGCCAATCCATTTGAGCCACCAACTGAATTATCCAAGGAATAAGCGTCACCATTCTTGCTAATATAACCATTAGGTGGCCTTGATTGCAGCTCAAGGTTTTCTCCACTGCTACTACTAGATTTCCAGTTAGCCGGAGCAAGCACACCTTCACTACATCGCCTAAAGTCAGACCCATTCCGCCGTTGTTCATTATTTCCATAAAGACCAGCCCTCAAATTACCATTTCTGCAAAACCCACCAACATCTCCAGACTTCCCCTCGCCCTTCCTGATCTTTTTTGAAGAGCCTGTAGCATTGATTTTATTAATTGAAGCCATCCTTTGTGAAGAATTGTTTAGACTGGGATCATCACCCAAATTACTTTCAAGAGAAAGCTTGCTTCCATTCTCAGCAGATGTAGCAGATAAAAAAGGCAAGCACTTAGTATTCTCCAACAGAATCTGAAAATCTAGTCTTCGTTCTCTTGAAGGAATACTCCTCCGTTTCTTTCCCACACTCACACCACTGAACTCAGAACCTCCAAAGGCCTCCATCGGAGAGTATGCAACTCACCTAACCAAAGAAGCAAGAACCATCATGACCTATCTAAAAGTTGGAACAAATATCAGATGGCCACTATAAGAGAACATAGCAAATAAGTACACATGCACAAACAAAATCCTGGCAAACATTTGCACACCATGAAAGCTTAGGAAAAGTTAAGGACATGGAACATTGCATAATTAAGAAGAGAAAAAGACAACAAAGGCACATCAAATCAACCAACAATAACCCAAACTAGTTGTCACATGACTTTTGATGCGATATATAGACTCAAAACCTAAAGAACCTCATAAATTTGAATTAGGACAGATTCTTACAGATTATAAAAGGATTAATGGGCTGTGGCTTCAACCCAGAGCTGAGCTGCTTCCTTTTAGAGTGGTCTCCTCTCAGTTTCACACTCCACATGAGGCTCAGTGGCGACAAAAAACAAGGTAAGTAGAGAAATCTTCCAAGGTCTTCTTTGACATCTCTCTTGGGGTCTCATGATGTAGGCTACAGTATAGTGGAGAAGACTATTATTTGCCTGAACATTATCCTAATGGCAATACAAGATTGCAGAAGGAGCGCCAGTTCCGGTAGTTGGTACCTTTCCAATTGCAATTCTATTCTCTATTTAGTGAATCTCTTGGGGGTCTAGTTGTCTAAACCCATGGACATAGCTCAACATCAGATCAACCATATAAATTTAGGACTTTCCCTTTACTTGTATATTTGTTCTTTTTTTCTAATAAAGTTCTTTGTTTACATTAAACTAGTCATAATAAAAATAAACATATTTCCATGACAATGAAGAACCTAAATCAAAACGCAAAAATAACAATCAGCACAAAATTTCCAGACACAGAGATCAATCAATCAAGCAATTGAAGAAAGAAGTGGGCTTGGATCTCCTAACGAATATTTGGTATTTTAGTACAAATTCTCATATCCTATAAAGCAAAACCAAAGAAAATCACAAGCCTGCAATCCCAGACAAAAATCAATACACATTGCCTACAACCAAATCAAATACATACACAATAGATCAATCAATCAATCAATCCATCAACAATGCCTGATGAATCAAAACCCTATATCAACACAAAACAACAGCAAATAGAGAAATCTCCAGGAAGGAAGAACATATCAAGAAACGCGATTCAGAGATGAACATCTCACCGAAACCCTCAACGCACTAGCAGGCGAGCGAGCGCTATGGAGATAGAAGGGGTGATAAAGAGGTGATCTTGATAGGAATCGAAAAGTAATAATGGGTCGGAGGGCGGAGATTGAGGAATTTAGGGTTAGGGTTAGAGTTAGGGTGGGAATGGGGGGAGAGACTGGTTGGCTTCGTGGTCGCAGTTGTGGGTTCGAGCGAGGACGGTGTTCGAGTCCGAGATGGAGATGAAGATGAGGTTTTTCCGTAATTTTCTCCATTTTTATGATCCGCACTCTAATCCAAACTCCCCCCTTTGCTTTCTTTCCCTCTTCTCTCTCTACCAGCTCCTTTTCGTGACGAGTTTTAAGTGCTCTTTCTATATATATATATATGTAATATCAGCTAAATAAATAACTTTATTATATGAATCTGAGCTGATATTTTTAAGTGACACGTCATCAGTGAATTATATTTTTATTTAGCCCCCATTCCTGATTCCTCGTTTTTAATTTAATTTTCAATCCTGTCAATTTAACTATATATTTTTAAATTTAAATTTTGTTTGCATGTATATCCAAAACTACCATGATAATTGTGTATATATTACTGAAAAAATTATAATTACAGATATACCCCAAAATTTCCATCAGCTATTGAGATCAGTTAAATATTATTAATTTAAAAGTCTTAACTATAGTTAAATTTAAATCATGGGACAAGAAAAGGTCTTTTATATCTTTTTTTTATTTTTTATTTTTTATATTAATATATTTTTAAGTATTTATAAATTTATAATCAACTTGAAAAATATATATATAAAGATTACCATAACTTACGATTGAACGCCGGATGTTAACCCCGGGCATGTTTGGTTGGGGGATAACCCCAAAGGGGCGTTTGGTTGGGGGTAATGTTTTCACAATCTTAGGAATGAGGCGGTAACCACGTTTGGCAAAAGTGGTAGTAGGAATAAGTTGGTAATTCACATTACCACATTGGTGGTAATATGGATTACTATCAAAATAGGTGTCTATCCACATTACCAAGTTGATGGTAATGTAAATCCTCATTTTGCCCTCCATCCTATTATTATTATTATTATTATTATTATTATTATTATTATTATTATTAATTAATTAATTAATTAATTAAGTAATTAATTATTAATTATTATTTATTATTACTAATTACTATAATAATAATAATTATTATTATTATTATTATTATTATTATTATTATTTGATATTTTATCAAAATGTTAGATGCAAGTTTATTTTAGAAAAATGTGCATAATTAATTTTTGATATTAAAATTTAATTAATTTTAATTTTAATTTAAATTTACTCAAAATTTTATATAGAATGGTATTTTGGAAAATTTGAAATACTACTATGTTGATTACCTTGACCAACCAAACACGTAGGCCAAATACTGGCCATTATCACATTCTGTACAACATTCAGGGCATATAGCGTTAAAGATTTCCATTCCCAAACATATCACATTACCGTAGTCATATCTCATATCTCGAACCAAACACCCCCCAAGGGTTATCCCCAACACAATTCCCTATAAAAAAAGTTTTTCCCGCCAAAATCTTTAACTAAGATTTAAAAATATAACCCATCAATATATAAAGGACAAATCACCATCTTATCATTAATAACTTTAGTTTAAAAACTCCCGCCAAAAAAATTTAAAATTTTCAAAACTTATTGTGGGGATAACCCCCAACCAAACACAACCGTATAGATGCAATAAAACCAAAAACATGAAGGTAGACACGTAATTATGGTATTTTTGAGGGTATATGTGTAATTTCGATATTTTTCAAAGGTACACATGCAAAGTACTACATGAATTAACACTGATTACTCCTCTTAACATGCTCACAAATCCACAGAGTGATTCATAGTTCATCTTGTAGAAATTTCACCATTAAGAAAACAACCTCATTGAATGAAAGATGGATTGCCAAAAGGTTGACGAAATTCACTTGTTATTGTGTAGCTTCAACTTCAAGCCATTGAACATGTTAATACATATTAACCATGAAATCTAGCAACATTGAAAAAGAAAAGAGCAATCTTTCACAGCTCAAAGGAACTTCTTGAGACAAAGGCAGTTGAGAGACATTTGCCGGAGCTCTTAACTGTCATCGGCCAAGCATGGGATCACTGAAGCTGTTGCAGCAGCATGTGTCAAATGATCTAAAAGCAAAACTCTCGTGGCAACCTGCCTAACCTTTGTTATTCATCTTCGAACCTCCCAAAGCTTTGTGATAGCTGTATGGTAAAGCTCTGTCCTCTCGTGGCCGCAATTGCCTGATCAGTGATTAGATAGTTTAACAAGTGTTGGTCAATGAATTCGTGCAACACTGAACTGAGACTTCATTATAGGTTCCACGGCAAGTGGCCAGAGTCTGGTAATGTGGCTTTGAAGACGTGGACAATGTCCGAGCTGGAGTTCACTAGGAGGATGAACTCAAGGGCACGGCAAACATTGGAGTCACCGGACTTTCTGCAGTGATGGTTTACAGGGATTGAGGAGGCCTTATGGTGGTGATGGTGGGAACGGTATCAAACCTGACAGTGTAGTTTTGATTGGCTGAACAGCAAGAGAGAATAGGAGATGAGGAATACATGGAATATCTTTATAATTGCCATTTGTAAGAGCTGAAAGAAGAGAAGTGGTCAATATATATAGAAGAGGGAAATGAAAATTTCAAAACCAGCAAATAATCGACAATTAAGTTGTATAGCTGCAATTAGGAGGCTTACCTACCATGTCCATGATTTCATAGAACCATTTCAAATTAAATCATAACATTGCATGAGAAGGGAAATTTGAAAGCAAAATATCAAAATGATACAAATCTTAATTACATTTTATCCTAATGGGCAAGAACAAGAAGTTGAAGAAATTAACATACGTAAACATCACCAATGGTCTAACAGCAGATATAAGAATTTACTCCACCACATGATATAAGTGTAACTATATCCTCCCTGAAAAGAAGAATGAGCATTCTTCAGCAAGTCTGAAATTTTGATCAAATGTTCTAAGGTTTCACCTCATAATGTTTAACTTGATTTGAAATATCAGGTTTGCCCACTTCCATAGAAGAATAACATGATTCACATGAATTTTGTTGAGTTGATTGCACTTGAAAAACATCAATGACTTAAAATCAGACTCTATGATGAGGAACATCTGAAATCACTTCCTTGTCCATTAACAGTTATAGCATGGCAGACTTGCAGGGTGTTTGGTTTTGCTGTAATGGTGATTATTAACAAGGCTAGAGAAGAACTTCTGGTGGTGGCCATGGGGGCTGAGAAGGTATTTAATCCAGGAGGAAGACACCACTGCATGGCTGAACAGCAGGAGAAAAGTGGAGATGATGATGAATAGGAGGGTAAAAGGGTTGCCTTTGTGGTTGCCATTTTGTGCAGGTTGAAATAAGGGAACAAGAAGTCATACATATAGAACAAGCCACTTCTCTTCCCTTCCCTTATAACAAACAAAACCATCTGTCATGAAAGAGAATTTTCAAGATTGAACACTTAGAACTCAATTAACAAACCAGAAATTTTCTCTCATTTACAAATGCAATTAGAATGCTTGGCTACTATCAATTAGTTCATAACTACACAGTTCAAGAAAGAAACCAATACTGTCACATGTTGCATGGGAAGAGAAATTCAAAAGAGAATCACCCGACAATAGAATCTTGAGGACATACCATTCTTATGGTCAAGACCGATTACTGATAAAAGCATTGAAACCATGGAGGATGTGCAATAATCAAAATTTTCAAAAGCAAACTCTTCAACAAATAAAAGGTTTTTTCCTGACAATGAACAGAAGCGTATATATACAATCAGCTAAATATAGTAGGAGTTTAGACTGTAGATGAATAAAACATCAACCACTTTAAGAAATCCTTCCTGATCATATGCAAAGAATAAAAACATGAGCATTCATCAGAGCAAATTGAATTAACACAATAAAACCGAATGAGATATCACAAAGTTTAACACTACATATACATGTCACTGGTGTATTCCCTGTTTTAACTTTTAACTGAAGAAATACAAATAAATGCACCAAATTTCGAACCTACCAGCAAATGTTTGCGAGTGAGGCTGGTGACTCTGACACTCATCATCAGCACATTCCTCCTACCTCTTTGCAGTGAAATCTCCATCTATAATAGCATGTCTGGTAAGAACAATTTCTTTTACAAGATTCCGGTATGTGAAGGGCCGGACCGCAGCTCTCAAAAACAACTCAGGAGGCACTCTGCTTTTCTTAGCCTTCATCCTGGGACCTTTATATCCTACATTCTCCCATTCTGCTCTACTTTGCTCCAAATCAACTCTCCCACTGCTCCTACTTCCATCTTCACTTGTCCCCATCTCTTGTTCTTGCTCCATCTGATTCTTTAAAAACTTTGAAGAAATCTCCACACTCCTTGTCACAAGCTTCTCCATTTCTTGGGGACTTCTTATAGCCTTCTTCCACTGTTCATTCCAATATTCAGGGTTCTCTTCAGGCTCAACACTGGCATCTCTGACTTCCTCATCATCCACATTCTCTCCTACATCAATCACCTCATTATCCACATTCTCTCCGAAATCAATCATCCCATCAACATCCTCCTCTCCATCACCATCACCATCATCATCACCATCCTCCTCCTCAATCCAGTCGGTAATTCGGTTCTCATCTCCACCACCCAAATCATCATCACTATCATCAGGAGCATCACAACCGAGTTCCATGTCCTCCAGTTTGGCCTTCCATTCCTTAGTCCAGGGATGCAGGAGCTCCATGGGGTGATTCCCAAGCAAGAACTGCAAGCACTTGGACTTCCTCTCATCACTCAACTTCTCATAAGCATTCACAACATCATCCACATAAGCCTTGGGGTTTATCCTAACAATCTTGCAAAGCCCTCCAAAGTAAGTACACAATTCGATCCTCCCATCCTCGTGCTCCAATTCACAAAGGTATTGGTTTTCAGTCTCAGGATCGACCAGTGGCCCGAGAAGCTTGAAGAAATCGTCTTGACGCTCGAAGCGGCACTGGTACACAGGGCGCTTGACATAGATGATGTCAGGGCGGAACCATGCCGCGCATTGGGTGATCATGGCGCGCGGTTTGTTCCCCAGCCGCCCCATCAAGCTCCACTTATCTAGCCGCTGGTTGCCGGCTTCGAGGACAACCTCAGCGACCAGCGTCCACTGCTGCCACGGCAGCTCCGAGGAGCGCCACTTGGGATGGCGGACGAAGACCCAGAAGTAGCGAAAGCCGACGTTTTTATCCATGGATTCGAGCCGCTCGGAGAACTCCGACGACATATCGAACTGCTCGATGCGCTCCCACTCCTCGTGGTCGCGGACGTCGTTGATGAGGGTGACGCGCTCATCAGAGAAGCGGCCGCGAATGGGAGGGCCGATGACAACGCCGCGCCAAGAGTAAGGGCCGTACTGGCCGTATTTGTACCAGTCGTGGGGGTGGCGGAGGCGGGGATCGTCGGGCTCCATGAAGCGGACCATGCGGTCGTAGCCGAGGCCGATCATCTGAAGCTCCTCTTCGGAGAATCGGTCGGGGTTGTTGGCGTTGGGGCCGTACTTGCGGTAGAAGAGGTTCTGCGCGAGGCGGCGGTTACGGCGGCGGGCGGCGGATCTGGCTTCCCGGCGGATCTCGGCGTTGCCTTCGATGCGGCCGCCGGGGTTCTTCTTGCTCCGTCCAGCGGCGGCGATAAAAGAAGGATCTTTGGGAAGTGGGAGGAAGGAGGGAGGGGAGGAGAAGGGATGATGAGGGATGGAAGCTTGAATTAATGGCGGATTTTGGGGAAGAGCTTGAATTCTCTTAGGGTTTTGGCTCTTTGGTTTAAAGGAAGGGATGAAGGGCTTGGGGAGGAGATGGAGGACAGGAGACGCCATTGGAGAGAGCTTTGGAGAAGGTGATTGGATTGGGGGGTTTTGGGAAGGGTTTTAGATAGGGATAAAAATAAATAAATAAATAAATAAATAAATAAATAAATAAATAATAGAAATTGTATAAATAAGTAAAAACATAAGAATAATACCATAGTTTTCCAAAGAAAGGTTTTGACCAACAGGATAGTTTTAATTTTTTCAATTTTTGTCCATTGACCAAGGTTGTTGGTTATTTAGACTAACTGACTAAAGTTGTTTCAATGCTAAGACAATGTTAGAACTATATCAGTTTTATGAAATGAAATAGTGAAATTGATGATTTTTTTAAAAAAAAAACTAGTGAGGATTTTTTTTAAAAAAAATCTAACAAGCCAAAATCTTCTTGCTCCCATAAGATGAAATTAGGACAAATGATTTTAGATGAGGTTACAAAGTGCATTGATGATATATTCTTGGAAATAAGAGTCCCAATAGTTAGTTTTTTTTTCTGGTAAGAAAGAGTTTTATTACTAAAACTAATTAACTAAACATTACATAAGTTCAAGTCTACAGACCAAGTTATAATAAAAGTTCCTGATGACCTGCGGTAGTGTATCCACAGCCTTGTAAGTTTCCCAGTTGCATGTTCTTCTTTCCAGTTTTGCCATCCCATCTGCTGTCAAATCATTTCTTTCTCGGGGTATGTTGTATGTCTCATTCCTTGATAAATGAGAGTAGTGCTTTGCATCTCCCCTCACTCCCCCTCCCTTCGATCATTCTCACCATTAAAGGTTGTTTGTGTAGATAATCACTCCATCAACTCTGTCTTGGACCAGTTATTCCAACCCCTCCTTTAGAGCTTTCAATTCTCCTTCAAATGGAGATAATGCTAAGAAGGTCTTCAAACTTGCAGTGCAAAATTGGCCTATATTAGTTATAATAATGTAAGCTATGCCTGCTACATTACCCCCCTCTTCCCATGAAGTATCTGTGAACATTATGTGCTTGTAATGCTTCATGTTCCACTCTATTGTTCAGCTTCCTCTCCTAGTTCCTCTATGGAAGACTTCCTTTGTACAGATTCCTTTTCGATTACAATGCTTTGATATTTGCAATAAATTTTGGCTTGAATTCCTTATTCTTGAAAATGATACTACATTTGGCTTTCCATATATTCTAGAGTGTAACCCTTTTCATCTATTTGTTCTTTTGATCTCGTTGTCCCTAGTTTCCTTAACTAGCTTCCTTGAAACAATTCATCTCTGATTCTGTCAAAGTGTTGCAAATATCCTTTATGTTGTAGTTCCTCCCATACTTTGTTTGTCCATCTGTATTCAAGAAAAAGGTAAGTAACAGTTTCAGTTCTGAGCTTACATACAAGACATGGATCTTCTAGGCCAATACCCAAACTGAATAGTTGTGCTCTAGTTGGCAGCTTCCCATGGAGGAATTTCAAGAAAAAGAACATTATTTTCGGAGCAACATTGAGTTTCCATATATTTTTCCAAACATCCCCATTGTGTATACTCTTTGTGCCTTTTAATTATTGATAAATTATAAAAGTGAGAGATCTGTCAGCAGAGTTTGTTCTCCATCTCTAGCTATTGTCTTTTTCTTCTCCATTTACCTACAAACTCATAATACTTTGAGCAATTGTAGTGCAGAAAATATTATTGATCAACTCCTGGTCCCATTCATCATTGTTTAGGAGATGCTGCATTTGTGTATTAGTTAAATCATAATTCATACTGAAAAAAGTTGGTTTCAATTGCATTGGCATTTCAAATATCCAAGGATCTTTGAGCACTAAGTTAGTTTTAATTACATTCCTTGGTCTTATATATCCTTTGATTCTAGAAGCAATGCCCATGTGTGATTTTAACAAAAAAAGATGCAGATGCATGTCTCTGTTAATTTGTCAGGCAGATGTTAAGGTAACCATACCACAGAAATTATAAGTTCTACCCATGGTTTTCTGCTTTTGTTTAGAATATAGGCAAGGAGAGAATTGTAACCTTAGCAAGGGTCACTCTTCCTGCTATGGAGAGGTTTAAACTTGTCCAATATGCCAATTTATGTTCAACTTTCTCTATTAACCCTTTAGACTTGTTTATATGCATTTTAGTTGGGCCTACCCATGCCCTTAGGTACTTAAAAGGGAATTCCCCTTGCTTGGTCCTGAGTATATTTTGAATGAATCTTCTTAGTTTTATATTGAGCCATGTAGGAAAATAAACCTCTGACTTATGAAGAATATTGGTTTTTTGGCCAGTCAGGGAATTATATATTTCTAGGCATAGGTTGACTAATCTGGCATTTTTCCTTGATGCCTGACAGCAAACAAGCAAGTCATCTACATACAAGCAGTGAATGATTGTTCTATGAGGGCTAATTTTCATTCCTCATAGCATGTTGCCTTGTTTAGTATGTTGGTTAAGACTTCTAAAACCAAGATAAACAGATATGGGGGCAGGGGATCCCCCTACCTGATACCTGCTCCCGGTTTCATCCATTTTCCTATTTGTCCATTGATGATAAATGCCATGGTTGGGGTTTCTATGCAAGCCCTAACCCATTTTACCCATTTGGTTGGAAAATTCATCTTTTGGAGTACAGCTAAGACAATTTCCCATTTGGCTAGATCATATGACTTCTCCATATCAATCTTAATCATCATCATCATTGGGTGATCTAGATTATTCCTTTCTAATGAATGAGCTAGTTCTTGTGCTAATAGAATGTTATCAAAGATGCTTCTGCCATTAATAAAAGTTGATTGCTCACTGCCAATTATTTCTGACAGAATCTCTTTGATTCTGTTAGCAATGAATTTAGTTATGATTTTGTAATTAACATTACACGATGATATTGGTCTAAAGTCCATAATATGTTGTGAGTTATTTTTTGGAATTAGACAGATATGTGCTCTGTTCCAGCTCACAAGCATGTGTTCAATATCAAAAAAAAAAAAATGCAAAATTGGTGATGATACTGTTTCCCCTATTGTTTTCCAAAATGCACTAAAAAATTCAACATTCAGTCCATTTGGTCCAAGGGATTTTCCTTTGGGCATTGATGCTAATGCTTTAAATATTTCTTGTCTCGTTACATGCCTAATAAGGTTGTTACTTTGTTCTCGAGTAAGGGATGGCAGGTCATTTGGTAATGCATATAGGAGGTCCTTAGTGCTTTTGTGTCCCTTTGATCTCTATTATAACGCAGACTAAAAAATTATGAATTTCCAAACAATCCCTTTTGATCTATAATTATTTGACATGCAAGGTTTTGTATATGGTTTATTTTGTTGTTTGATCTATGTCTCGAAGTTACTGATGGAAGAATTTGGAATTATGATCACCATATTGGAGCCATATCATTCTGACCCTTTGTGCCCATATGGTAGTATTCTATCTCAAAAGAGCATGATGTTCGTTATATAATGCCCTTAAGTTTGTTTCCATGTCCCTAATGTATGGTATGGCACTATGTTTATTTCATCCCTTATAATTTCCTCTTTTGTGAGCCTGATTTTGTTATCTAGACCTTGTTCTAGCTTTCCACATTTTTTTAATAAATCATTTCTCAAGTTACTAAACCTATGGCTAAGTTCATTCATGGGGTTCCCTTTTACTCTTGGGTTCCAAATTTCCTTAACACTATCCTGACAAACAGCAAACTATATCTATGTGTTGTTAAATCTAAAAGGCCAAGATCCCTTAACCCTGTTGAAATAACATTGAAGAAAGAGAGGGTTGTGGTCTAACTGACATCTAGGAAATCTTTTCAAAAAATAATCAGAAACATTTTCTAGCCAAAAGTCATTTGCTATCATTGGATCCAACCTTGCCTATCTTCTAGCTTTCCCCCCTGGTTGTTACACCAGGTAAAGAGTGAGCTAGAAAACTTGAGCTCGGTTAGATTATTATGTACTATGAATGAATTAAATTGTAAGGTTTTTATACCTCGATCTCTTTGGTGTGTACATCCTTATCTTTCCTTAGTTTCTTTAACGGTGTTGAAGTCCCCCACAATCATCCAAGGACCCACACTATGTGAAATATTGCCAAGCTCTCTCCATACATTCCTCTATCCCTCTAATTTTTTATTATTATACACAATTGAAACTAACCAAAGATTTGTGAGCTAGACTAGTGAGAACAAAACGCATAACATACCTAGAGTGCACTATTGGGGTTACGATACTAAAGCCCTTCCTCCAGAGAGTGATAATCCCCACTAAAAACCTTAAGCAAGTATCACCGCCCATTACTAGTGCTTCCTAAAATGTTTCATGGTTCTAAGTATTCTAGGACCATCTGCCCTTGTTTCTACCAAACAACAAACATAAATGTTAAAATTCTTTAGAATATTCTTAACCCTACTTAGCGAATCCTTCCCCCTATTCCTCTACAGTTCTATACAATAAATTCATTTGATATCTATTTCTATGATTTTGGAGGGCACTGTGCGTGTACCTTCTCTATTCGGCCCTTTTTTATCTCTTTCTTGATCTTTGTGGGTGTCCTCTTTGCCCCTCCTTCTTTCTCTTGAGTATTCCCAGCTTTGAGCTCCATTTCATCATTTTCATTGTGAGCTCCCTGCTGTTCCACCTCCTTATCTTCCGAGCAGTCCATCAGCTTTTTTCCTCTGAGAGAACCTGTTACAAAGAGCACTAAGGTCGAATGTTCTTTAATGTTAGTGTGCTGATAATCCACTTTGTCTCTAGTTAATTGTACTATTAATTCAAATGTTGTTTGAGATATTGATTCCTCCTCACCTCCTAAAGAGGTCATCATGATCGTTGTTGTAGATTTGGGTTGATCTTGAAAGTAGCCGATCTCGTCATCTCGAGGGAGATCATAGTCTTGATATCTCTCCCAGTGTCTTCTCGAGGCTTCTCTGGGAGGGTAGTGGTTGTCCGTATGGAGACGTGCGCCTTCTTTGCTCCTCTCCCTCGACCCACGTTCCTCGATGCCCCTTGTTATCACTCCCTCTAACATCTTTGACACGCCTCTATAAACCACCTCTGGTATTGCGCCCCCCTCAATCCTACTCGTCTCGATGTTGCCACTAGCTTAATTACCTGCGGAGTTAGTGAAGCACCTCATGTCACATGCAGTTCAGCTACCTTGCACGCACTCTCCAGCTCACCATCTTTCCCTCCATTGGCAAGGAGATCTCTGTTGGGATTCCAACCACCATGAGAGTTTCGACCTCCCCTTCCCTGTCGCCTTAGAACGACTTGCCAAGGACCATACTTTGGGTCCTTAGCTTCGTCTTTCAGTGGCATTTCTTCATCTGGAGTCACCCTTGTCGGAGCTCCTGTCTTTTGAAGGGGTAGGTCGGTCTCCTCGGCTACTATCGTCTTCTCTTTTGGGTCGAATGGCTGCGACCCAGTCTTTGCTCCTCCATGATGACACCCAGGTAACTCCACCAAGCATTTGTATGCCCTATGTCCGATTACGCCACATATGTAACAAAAGAGCGGCAGTTTGTCATAGCGAATAGCAACAAAGACACTAAAGGATGAGTTGTTTACCCATACACCTCTTTTCAAAGGTTGGTTCAGATCTAGTTCCACGCATACCTTGGCAAACCTTGCCCGATTCCTTAGCGTGGTCATCTTATCGATCTTCACGACACGGCTATGGTGTCCAATGCTTCGAGTGACCAATACTCCGACGGGAGATGATGGAGTTGCACCCACAATGTTGTTGTCGATAGGCATTTAAAGCTAGGTTGGAAATTTTCTCGCCACCTCATGAGGTGCAACACCTGGCCATTGATGGTCTACATGCCCTCCATCAAGAGGGTCTTCATCATTAGCTCAGATGAGCACCTTATGAGGTAAAACCCATTCGACATGTTGGCGGTCAAAAATCCCCCCAAGCTATCCTATAGTCGGACGAGGTTTTCTTTTGTGATGTCCAGAGGAGGTGGTTTTTTGAGGAACTTATCGTGTAGACAATATCACATCTCTTCCTTGGCACGAGCAACTAGCATCCTCCAGCATCATCAAGTCCTGGACTGAGGCCTTCAGGCATTCTAGTACTAGGTTTGGTACTAGTATCGTCTCCGTTGGAGATCTTTCCTTTTGTCTGTGCATGACATGCAACCAAGATCTTCTCTTCAACCCTGGCTGCAACCCTTGGAAACTTGTTCTTCTTCTGTGATGCTTGATCTCGATACTCCACCGGTACTGAGACTAGATTTGAAACTCTTGGCCTCTCATTGTTTCCCTTGGGTGATGATAGCACGAATCCCTTGCCTGCCTTTACTCCTCCCCCACCCACAATCGTAAGTGGGGAAAGGTTCACTGTTCTCGAGCTAGGGTTTTGAATTTTTTTGAAATCTCCTTAAAGCGTCGCTGAGCAAAATCACTTAAGACAAGAATGATGAAGACTTTGATTCCATATTAGAGTCTCAATAGTTAGGATGACTAATTTTAATGGCCCTTTTAACTAAATTTTGATTGACAAGTTACATTCTAACTATTTAAATGAAAATATATACCTTTCAACTAAACTAAAGAAAATTCAGTAGCATAGAACAAAGAGGATTTTATAAGACATACTTTTCATTAAATATGGTGTTATAATTCATCTCCAAATTGCATTGTCCATTATGAATGAAGATAATGTTATGATAGTGTTTCTTCTTTTGATTTTGCCCATCCTAAGGATGAATCAAGTACTACAACATTTAGGATGATACCTTCTAATATTAGGAATTGGAGTAATTATAAGTAAATATATCTTTTTAGATCTTATATGTAAATATAAGTTAAATGAATATTCATGTAGAAGTATATATATGTGCAATTTTTCATTGAAAATCTTTTAACTTTATTGGAAAAAATTTATTTATGTACATTTAGGATGTCAATATTCGCTTTCTCTCTTATATTTTATATTTTAAAATTTTAATTATATTGTTTATAATATAATAGCCCTACAATCACCAGAGAAGCGCAGGACCAGCTACCGTCGGGCACAAACTTTGAAGAAGATGAGGGTCAAGTATAACAAGACGACAGACAACAGGGACATAACACAAGGAGAAATATAACCATGATTCAACTAGGGACCAAACTCTTGTATCAAAACGGTTGTATCAAGTTCACCTAGGAGTCTGTTTTTGAATTTAATGAATGTGGTTTATCCATTATTTTAAAAAAATTATATTTTTTAAAATAAAATTATATTGAAGTTATTTAGAGACATTACGATAAATTTTGAAATTAGGAAAATTTTGCACATTATTACTACTAAAAAGGTCTCCTTGAAAATTGTATTTCAAGTTTGAGCATTAAAAACCAATAGCCTCAATTGGAGAATATCTTTTGAAATATCACCACTTGAATAATATGAGCTTTTATTCATTGTCATCTCAAACTAGAACAATAAATAATCATAAACAACCCATCTATAATAATAAAAAATAACGATAACACCACCACCAACAATAATAATGTAATCACTCTTATCTTTCACATTGATTCTTAATTTTCTTTTTATCCAACCATCATTTTCACTTTAAAAGTTTATGAAGATTGCACAACAAGCTCTTATCTTCAAATCAAAACATCATGAAACAAAGTTTGATTCATTAAAGGAGAGTCATCTTTATATTCCTTTATCCCTCAAGCCAACATTCTCCTCCACCATGAGAGTGGTCTATTTCCTCCTAGCAAAAAAAGCCAAATAAAAGAAGCCTAGGATTCCAATTTTTTTTCATGTTTGTCTCCACATATATTTGTTCTCTTTAATCCACTTTAATTTCCACTCATTTTAACTTTTCTTAGTGTGTTTTTGTCCCTCATTTGTCTCTCATAAACACACACAAACTTTAAGGGAAAGCTCTTGCCTTTTCTATTAATAAAGTCTAATTAGATGTTGGTTCAATGAAACTAACCCAAAAGGACCAAAACAAAGTTTGATGACCATTCATGAATATTGTTATCAATTTATTCCCAAGATTTAGTGTTCTATGAATTATAATCAACAAGATGAAAATTGAAGAAAGATAGTTTTTCTTTGAAAAAAAGAAAATGCATGACATTCAAAATTGATTTTTTGGAACAAAAATAATTGATATAAATACCACAAATGGCCATTTCCAGACGTGGTTTCGCTGTTAAGAGATGTGATTCTCCCACAGATGATCCGAGATTGAATCCCGCCCTTGCAAGGTGAGAGTGCAGGGGCTCGGATTTGTTCCACCACGCATGAGTTGCTGAACATGTACACATCTTTGAAGTCCTTCAGGTGTGTTTGTAGTCTTATTTAAAAAAAAAATAAATAATTGATATAAATTTTCTTATTTTTTTATAATAACATAAAATAAGCAAATATTGATTCTAAATTATTAATTAAAAGTTTCTCTTATTAATATAAATTTTTGTCCACTACTTCTGTTTCCAATTGACATCATCATATGTTTTGTTTGTTCAAAAAGGTGACAAAAGATGGATGAAGATAAAATATTGTCCAAGTTTGCCTTTTAAGTCTAGTCTCATTATCAAATTCAATATATTATATCATCCATGCCATAATTGCCAAGAATAAATTTGTCCTTTCATCTGATTTTTTTTTCCTCTATGACCTTAAAAAAGAAAAACTCAAATATATGTACTAATGCCCTCATTATTAGCAACTCCTAATGAAAATCTAAATTGTGTTATACAATATATATAAGTGTTTTGTTCACAGAATAAGTTTCCGAAAAGATCGAATTCGAGCTACATATGCAAAAAATAAAGATAAATTATGACATATAAATACATATACATGCAAAAAAAAAAAAAAAAAAATACATGACAATGAGTTTGTATATATATATATAACAGAGCATGTGTTTCTTTAATGTAGATATAAAACAGAGCACATGAGTTGGTATGAACTATGGAGGGACCATTTAAGAAATGAATACAATTACTTGCATAACTAGCACAAGGCTTTATTTTTTTATATTATATATTTAATAGTAATTCAAAATTAGCAAAACCATTAGAAAAACATAAACTTTGGCATATGTAAATATCACAGAATATCAAAACAAAAGAATAATAGACATTTATGGGGCCTAAGAAATCTTTTGAGAAGACTTGGACCAAATTATTATGTTGAATGGACAAAAATACCCTCGAGAACATTGGATCCTACTTTACAATAATTTATATAACTATCTCCACTCATTGGATAAATTTAAGTTGGGATTAATTAATATTTAATTTGATAAATTATGATCCAATTAAAATAGAGATTTATTTAAGAATTATGATTTCCAGAGTTATTTCATATAGATATATATATTTAGGTCAAATCTAGGGACGTCCTACAGTACTGTTAGATTTTTATCCAACAACTGTGTCATTGTGTGTACAGGGTCAAATAGTTGTGAACAGTGAAAATAAACAGTGCTAAACAGTAAAAAATTGAATAATATCAAACAATGATAGCCGTTAGATAGTAATCAGACGTCCTTAGAGAAGATGATTTAAGCCCTATATATTTAATGGAATTATTTTATTATGGGAAGGGCTTTTTGGTAATATGAAAATTAAGAAAATATTTTTTTTTTCAGAAAAGAAACGGCGACGTCGCGTCGGCACGTTGTCTGAATTCCGACCAATTTCAACCAAAAAAAAAGCAGATAAATATAAATAAATAGGGAAAAAAAAAGATGAGAAAAGAGCTCGCTTGGGACCAAAGAGCTCCACAAAACCCTAGCGATTTCCCTATCGAGACCCGCGCCCATGAACTTGAATCCCTTGAATTCCCCCCGATCCTCGAAATCTTCGTCTCCTGATACCACGGTTCGAGCCCCGGTTCGCCCGATCCCGTGCTCCCCGGATCCCGCGGTGCTCACCCTCTGATCCAGCTCTTAGCCCCATGATCTCTCGTCTTCTCTCCAGATCGAACTCGTCGAGCTCCGGAGGGCATCGACGATGTGGGGATTTCGTGGTTCGTTCAGATCCTGGATAATCTCTTTGTTTAATTTCGTTTAGGGTGATCTCTGTTGTGTTTTCATGTTAAAAAAACAAAAAAATTGTATCTTGATGCAATTGGAGCTGGAAAGTTGGAAGCTTGGAGTGCTTGGATTGATCTAGGGTTTCTTGGTTGCATTGTTTTCTTCCTTGTTTTGGTTTAATGTGCTAGAGTTTTGCTCGGTTTAGTGATTAAATCCAGCTCTCATCACTCGAGTTTTGCCAAGTCCATTGTCTCGTTTCTTGCATTTAGTGGGAAGTTTGGCACTTGTCTGCTTTTCGAAACATTTAGTTTAACTGTTCCATTGAATAGTTTATCTTATCAAGGCTGCTTACCATTGGTGTTCTTGATTCTTGGCATCCAGGGCTTCTGGGATGTTTCTCTAGGTTGTCGTTGCTTCTTAATTTGTTGAATTTGGTAGCTTTATGGTATACTGCATCAGAGGCTGCATTCATAGCTCCAGCTGTTGCTCCTTCTGATTGGGTGGAGATCGGTTCGTCCCAGAGGTTCCTCGGTCGTTTCAGAATTTCCATTGCCGGTGGGTCTACCTCTGCTTCGAGGAAAACACCAGAAGAGCTTTTCATCAAAGGTTGTGCCTCCACCTGTGCTGGCACCAGCTCTTCCTCCTGGTTATGGGTCGTTGACTACTGTTGGCCATCCTTCTTCTAGTTCATCACGTTTGTCAAAACCATCAATGCAGAAGAATCAGCATCCTGCACCCGTGGCAGCCTTTATACCTTCTCCATTTGGGGATCCTGTTCCCTCAGATTCTAATGCTAGTGCAGTTCCTTCTGGTTTAGCACAGCCTCCACTTTCACCTCACTCTGGTTAGTCAGGCTCTTTTCTGATTGGTTTTATGTTTATCCCTCTTGTTTCAAAATTATGCTGTATATTGTGTTGTAAATTTGTTTTGAACACACAAGCTTTCATGATGCCATCTTGAATATGTTCACATCAATTGGCTATCTTAATATCAATTTTCTTTTGAATGCTATTTCTATTAGTATGCTGAATAGTGCAATACAATGTTGAGGCCCAATCAGTTGAAGCATCTTACCTGTGGCATGATATGTCTCCTAGTGGGATTTAACTGCTAGATTCTTGATTGATAATTTTTCAATTTCATTAGAATATGAATTTACTATGCAAGAAATTTATTTGTAATGTTGTCATGCATATGGATCATGTGGATTATAGCAAGATTCATTGGTCATGTATATTGATTTATTATAAATTTAGCATTCATGAATTTTTTTTATATTGCTTTTCTAGGATGTTGTGGGCCAAATATGGTGCAAAAGCGAGGAGTCATAGATTGCCATTGCGTATACCCAGTAAAAGTTGAGCTGTTTCTTGGGAATGTTTCCCTGAGTTCAAACTGGAGCAATAAATTTCTTGAAGAACTGGCTTCTCAACTTAATCTACGAGTTTCTCAATTTGAGATTGACAACTTTTATGTTGTTGGCGTATCGGGGCTAAATATCACAATGGACATTGCACCATATTCAGGGATAAGTTTCTCTGCTGATCAAGTGCATGCTATGAATTATTCACTAGGGATGCATAAGGTTCACATTGATCCTGCACTAGTCGGCGACTACAAACTTATTAATCTGACATGGTTTACACCATTGGCCCCTGCTCCTGGTAATGTGGTATATCTTTATGTTTTTGTTAAAAAGAATCAATCAACTTTTTTTGTTTTTGTTTTTTTGAGTAATATGGACAAACCACTTTATTTTTTTTTCCTTGGGTACCGACATACCCTGAACCCCCAACCTCTTACTGGGAGAGGGAGTGTCTCTTTGACTCTTTTATGAGAAGGTTGGTGCATATCTTTGCTGTGAAACTTGCATCACAGTAAATTCTCAAGATTACATATGAAGCATTTGCTTTTATTGGCTTTTGTTTTCGTACTTGTGTTGCATGTTGGCATGTGATTGACAACATTTTGCCATATCAATTGTTTTTGTGTTTTAAAAAAACCGTTAATAGGGTTCATTCTTCTAAGGTCCTGGTTTTGTTACCAATTTATTGTAGAACTGACATTGGGGAATCATATAATTGCCCATTGGAGTTGTGAAGTCAGTCTCACATTTGGAAAACCTGCATTTGTGCAAGTTCAGTGATGTTCTCCTTTGCTATTGATATATTAATGGTTTAATTCTCAATTTTTGCTATCTTGAGAAGATTGAAATTTCCTCTCTTTGTCTGGTCATGAATATTTTTGAAATGGTGTAAGAGAGATGATTTAGCTGGTGAGTTTACTGTTGCCAGTTTCTTACAAACTTGTTCTACTAATACTTTCCATTAGTGGACAAAAGAGATTAAATTTTTATCTTAGAATTTGGATGGGCCTCCTTTTTCTTGTCATGTTCTCATTCTATCTTCCTATTTTTCAGATATCAATTTAACTTGGTGATTATATCCTAGGATCTACCAAAGGATTTTTTATAGTCCATATGGTAATTTAGCATTGCTACCTTACTGTTTTTTGCTGTAGTTGTGACTTCTCTGTTATTCAGTGAACCTATCTATATAAAGCACTCTTTATGCTTTTCTCCTGGTGCTTTTGCTGGTACAGCACTTTACACCTTTATGTTTCACTTATCACCACTTTTATGTTGTTTAGCTCCTGCACTGACTATGTCACCTACTGCTTCATCACCTTCTACATCCTTGCTGACACCAAGCAATGATTCTGGGGATAATAAACACTCGAATTTGGTTATAATTCTTGCTATATGTGCTGGTGGTCTAGTGGTCATTATAATCTTTGGACTAATTATTTATTCGTGCACATCACGCAAGGAGAAGAAGAATGTCACTAAAGGAACAGGTAAAGTTTATTCAAGTTTCCAGTTATTTATATATATTTTTTCAAACTTTTGTTATAAATAATCAAGAATGCCATTCAGATTTTTTTATTTTATGATCTATTGAGATTTTATTGTCATGATTTCACTATTTCGGAAGTGTTTATTCTAAAAGAAAAAAAATGAACATGACTTTGCAGCTAAAACCGGGACCACTGATGTGGTTTCATTAGAGACTGCTCTTCCTCATCCCACAAGCACCAGATTTCTTCCATATGAAGAACTTAAAGAAGCAACCAATAACTTTGAACCTGCAAGTATGCTTGGTGAGGGAGGGTTTGGGCGTGTATTCAAGGGTGTCTTGAGTGATGGTACAGCTGTAGCCATCAAGAAGCTTACTAGTGGAGGGCACCAGGGTGATAAGGAATTTCTGGTGGAGGTTGAGATGCTGAGCAGGTTGCATCACCGCAATCTTGTGAAACTAGTTGGTTACTACTGTAGCCGTGACACAGCACAGAACCTACTTTGTTATGAACTTGTTCCAAATGGGAGCTTGGAGGCTTGGCTCCATGGTATTATGTTTTGTTCTTCCTTTATATTCTTGTCGACATTTACTGAAATATGTTGATAAACTTTGATTTCTTCAGGTCCCTTGGGTGCAAACTGCCCTTTGGATTGGGATACTAGAATGAAAATCGCTCTAGATGCTGCGAGAGGACTGGCATACCTTCATGAGGATTCTCAACCTTGTGTGATTCACAGGGATTTCAAAGCTTCCAATATATTAGTCGAGAATAATTTTCATGCCAAAGTTTCTGATTTTGGTCTAGCTAAGCAGGCACCTGAAGGCCGAGCAAACTATTTATCTACCCGTGTGATGGGAACATTTGGGTAAGTTTGTCTTGTGTCTGGGCCCCTCTTCCGTGTGATATATGTAACCAAAACCAAGTGATATTTCAGGTATGTCGCCCCTGAATATGCAATGACAGGACATCTATTAGTTAAGAGCGATGTATACAGCTATGGTGTCGTTCTTCTTGAATTGCTAACTGGAAGGAAGCCTGTAGATATGTCACAACCCTCTGGCCAGGAGAACCTTGTAACCTGGGTTAGAACTTGTCTCTCTGATGCATACAACCATCTGCTTAATTCATTCCATCAATTTCATTATTGTTAAATATATTAATAACCTCATCCATTGCAGGCTCGGCCAATTCTTCGAGACAAGGATAGATTAGAAGAGCTTGCAGACCAAAGGCTCGCTGGCAAGTACCCGAAGGAAGACTTTGTGCGTGTATGCACAATTGCTGCAGCTTGTGTCGCACCTGAAGCAAACCAAAGGCCGACGATGGGGGAGGTGGTGCAGTCCCTCAAAATGGTGCAGAGAGTGACTGAATATCAGGATACAATGCCAACCCCATCGGTCCGTCCTAACATCCGACAGTCATCCACCACATACGAGTCCGATACTTCGTCAATGTTTTCATCAGGGCCTTTTTCAGGTCTAAGCCAGTTAGACAATGATAACATTTCTAGGACACAAATACTGTCCGAAGATCTGCATGAAGGGCGATGAATGAATCAACCCTCTGCCTATTGGTGTTTTGTATTGCAATTTGTTGTATTCGGGGCAGCTGTGTGTTGTATCTGCACGATTATGTTGTATAGTCTTTGTTTTGTTTTCAAAATGACGCTCGTAAGCCCCCTTGTTTTCCTTTTGGCATCATCCCAGCCATTTATAATGTTTTCTTGATTGGTTCTAATCATCATCTTGTGATGAAAATTTGGTTGTGTTACTGCTGCTGCTATCCAGCATGGAAGAGAACTGAACACATGAACATAAAGCTAAGAGCTTTGTAACAACTGATCATTTTGATTTGGTTCAATTGTAGAGAACCTGACAAGAGTTGTTCCATCAGATGTTTTTGTACTGTCAAACATATATGCAACATGATATTTACAGAAAAGTGGATCTGTAGAGAGGAGTACACAAAACAAAAGTGTAATAAAAAATCATTTATACCCATGATGCCTTTGAATAATCCGTTTTTGAGCTCCTTCTTCGGGTGTATTGATGATACTATCATCACTTATGCTTTGAAATCCGAGGTAATTAATGATAACGGTATGGTTTTGGGATTTATTCTCATCACTTTGGTTGGCAACATTGTGACCACTTCTCTGAGAATCTACCCCCTTTTCTTTTCTTTTTTTTTTTTTTTTTTTTTTTTTTTTTTTTCTTTTGGTGTGTGACATGGCAACAAGTGCTCTCGAAGGATCAGTCAAATAAGGCATGCACAGAGACACGATTTACTCCTTATTTTACCACCCGAAGATTTCACATAATATATAATTTTACTGTCTGGTCTACTATGAGCCAACATGGAGAAGAATTGCGTGTTTTTGTGGGATACACGCTTGGGTGACCATGCCCCTAGCTTCCCTCATTCTGCTTCTAAGCGGGGATTCAATCCCAAGACTTATGTGGGCCGAATCCCTTATGGGACCTATGCCGCTAGATCAAGAGGTCATTGGCGAGAATCTACCAAATTAGTATCATTCTTTTCATTTTGCTTGGGCCACGAAGTAATCACACGAAACCGTTGGTGATGTCTCGAGATGGGCGCATTGATGATCCTCAACATCATCAATGCTTTTATGTCATCACTTCGTGTAATCTGTTCGTTAGATATAGCACTACTCTTTGCTTGACCTTGTTAGCCTTTTCATCTGCTTGCATAGCAATAGCAGCACGAACACACAAACACGATGACCAATTCTAACGACCTTTCCCACCGAGTCCTGTAAATACATTTCCCTTGAGTTATTGTGGAAATATTAAAGATAGAGAAAAAGATGGAAAGAAAGAAAGAGAGATACCATTGCTTTGCTTCTAAAGATAAAAAATGAAAGTTGTATCAACAAGAGATATGCGATTAGGCAGAGTGGAGAAAACTAAAACCACGATTATTTATATACGAGAAGGAAAAATGATTAAGAGTTGTTAATTTATCAAAAGTCCCTTATTTTTAGTTAAATAAATTACTCTTTAGTCTTGATTAATAGAAGAAAAAGATATTTTTACCTTCACCTCTAACCGTAACCTAGCTCTAGTTAGGGTTTAGGGTTAGGATTAGGGTTAGTGTAAAAACATCTTTTGGCTAGTGATTTGGACTTGGGAATTAAATATGAACTTTTGTGTTCTCAAAGAAGTTGAGAGGAGGTGACAGAGGACGACAACGCACAGCGGAGGAACTTCAACAACCACCAGTTTCACCACAAGACACACCCGATGGCATGCGTTTGGAAGCGAAAAGCCTCACCAAAGACAGGGACGGGCAAGCAAGCCCATCCCTACCCCGGCCTTGAAGAAGAACAACCCGGTGCGAGAAAGGGTCAACTTCGTAAACTGCGTGGCCGTGGAACTAAAGAAGACCTTCGTTGTTGAAGCTTTGACAACTCCAGGGAGTTCACCGTAGCAAGAGCTGCGACGAGGATGAAGGTTGGCAAGATGTTCACTTCAAGCGCTAGAGAAAGGCGGAGGGATCACGAATACACCAGAGCCCACTAGCTGCGTGACAGATCTCACCAACTCTTGGGACGAAGCCACGCTCACCTCTATGAATAAGGACATCGGCGGGAGTGGTTGAAGTTTGCGGACAATGTCTCAAACTAGGACATATAGCCGTTGACTGCCAACGCGCCATAACTTGCAGGGTTTGTGGTAGTACAGGCCACAAAGGGCGAGACTGCCTGAGACGAGGCTCAGCGCACCACCATGACAAGGGAGAAGAAAGGAGAGCTCCACCAGTGGATACCAGAAGGGAAAAACCACCTACACATGGGAAGGAACAATATCAGAAGAGGTATCCGGCCATGGCGGAGAAGAAACAACACCGAAATGAAGCACCAGCGGTGGAGAAGAAACAACACTACGACGATACTCCGGCGGCCAGAAAATTTGAACAACATCATGTTTCACTAGCTCTGGATAATAACATGATGCTGGGGAAGGAGGAGATGAAGAGTTACACTGTAGCGACGATCACCGCTATACGAGGAGGGTATGTGACCGGAGCCAAAGTCTTAGTTGCTTTAAAGGAAGGCCGTGGAGACTGGCAATGGCCGGCAAAAGAATTCCGTGATGGGCGGTATATCATCAGCTGTAAGTCTACAGCGGAGGCCAGAGAACTTGAACCCAGGGAGATCCACCTCCCGGCATTCTCGCTCAAGTGTGAGCCCTAAACACCAGACATATGGTGTGTTGATCAGGCCGACGGTGAGGTATGTTGGCTAAAGATAAGACTGCTACCCATGTTCTATTGGAATAGAGATTCAGCAGCTTAAGTCCTTAAAACAATTGAAGACTTGATATATGTGGACCAAAGAGGAGGCATTTACTCCGATGACATCCGAGCTTTGGTGAGAGTCCGTTGCGGCCGTACTATGCCTTCTGTGGTCTAATGCAATATAGGCACAAGGAAATATAAACTATTGGTCGCTTGGAACGGAGATAAAGCCAATGAGCTCACAATGGACTTGGACGAGATGACAGTTTTCTAGGAACGGGGAAGACTCAATCGAGGAATACATGGTAGGAGAAGGAGAAAGACAAGGCAAAGAAGGCTAGTCTCACTTATGACGGTTAGGGGAATGAGAGAGAATGGTCGGAAAACAGACGACAGTCAAAACACAGCTTTGCCGGAGTTTACAACTGGGAGTCAGAATCCAGTCGGGCTACTCCTGCATCTAAGCAGGACCGGCCCGTAGCCCCGGAGTATTCCGAGGGCCGTACAAAGACCTTACCGGAGGGGACACATCACGCCGGTCATTCAAAGTCCGTACCACAGACGTCGAGAAACCAGGAACACGCCTCACGAAAGCACGTCTCGCTTTTCAAAAAGCCGCGATGTGGAGGACGACGTGTATGAGATTAGTAAAGTCGATGTACCATCAGAGCTACAGTTGGGTGGACTCGGACTTAAACTTGGAGCTCATTTGACTCAACCTGACTTGAATCAGACTGAGCCTGACTTGAACCGAACTGAGCAAAAATCCCTCACAACATTGAGCGGTCTAGAGGCACCCATCCAGAATCAAGCTTTAATTCCTCATCCAACTGCTACCCTTGGAAGTGGACCAACTCCCCTTCATCCAATGGCTGATATTGAAAGTGGAGATAAACTTGAACGAAGACCTGACAAAGAACCAATGAGTGGCCCACCAATTTCAGCCCAACAATACAACAACCCAACAAAAGATATTAGATTGGAGAGAAATTTGGAGCCCAATATCAACAATGATCACATTAAACTTAAGTAAGGAGTGATTGACATCTTCTCATCACAAGCACCTTACCAAGGACCCACTCAAACTCCAAAGCAATTGCAAATTAATCAGGGGTCTTAATAACACTTTACTAAATCTCAACCCTGAAAGGTGTCCAAATTTGAAACTTATTAAGCATGGGATTTTTGGACCTTAATAATACAACTTTAAGGTACATGAATGGTGGATAGAACCTAATCTCAAATACAACTTGGACTAATACAGATAACTTATAAGGGAAAGCACCACCACCGATGGAAGCGAGAAACAGAACCACAAAAGAAGGTGATATCCGCCATCAATAAAGAAAAGGAAAGATATTAACCACGGAGCTCCTACTAGTAGGCCTAGAGGAAGACCAAAGAAAAGTTAAAGCTCCAATAGAATTGAGGAGGAAGGAGAAGGAGCACCATCCACCAACAACAAGATAAAGAAGGAACGCATCGAGCTTGAAGGTATAAACTCTCCCCTTTCTCTTGACCCTCTAATATTATCTAATTGGTCTGACAGGGAATTCATGTCCACTGCTCTATTCACTGGAGTCGACATAGATCAATCTGATAACTTTAATGCTTACATGCACCATATGCGGTTAAGGGAATCCGTAAGAGCGGGTAGGGCCAAGGCTGACAACTAAGCCATCCAGGGGAAGCATCACTGATGAGTGTTCAAATGAGCATATTTTCATATCATTTTCCTACATATTTTGCATGCTATTTTGATGAATTATGGCCCTCTGGTCCTTAAAAAGCTTCACATTGTGTAAACAAGGCATGTAGAAGCCACTCTGGGAGAAAGGAAGCATTTTGAGGGGAAGAAGAGGCCGAACCAGTGCTATTTTGGAGCAAACAGGAAGGCATACGGGGTGTATACGACCATATGCTATTGGACAGAGTGAACGACCTACACATCAACCCTCTCTGGATGGTATACACCCCGTATGAATTCATATGGGGTGTCATACGACCGTATAATAGCCAGTATACTCGATCCTGTACCGCATACTGACTATTATATGGCCATATATGTGGCACTGATCTTCATACGGGCCAGTATATGAGCCCGTATGTCGTAACCCTCTCTTATACTGCGGACCCAAGCAGGGGTATAAGCGTCATTGTCACTCCTAAAACCCTAAGCTGAGGTATAAATAGGAGGTTTTGGGGTTTAGGAGGGGGAGGTTGGCTTTGGAGGAGATTATCATTGAGATTAGGGATTGGAGGTCTTTGCCCCCAATCTTGGAGAGAGAGAGAAGGAAGGAGGTAGAGAAAGGAATCAATCGTATAGAGTTACCGACGGTATTCTCTATCATGCCTATTTTGGATTGTATTCTTGTTGATTTGAATTGGAGTTTTCCATTAATGAGGAACTAATCTTATAGATACTTGGGTATGAGAAACTTTTGGATATTGCATTAATGACATAATGATTTCTATGTTTTGATTGATTGTGTATATGCTTGAATGTCTATTGGATGTTTTGTATTGATTGTGATCTCTCTACGTTGCGGGATGCCCAGAGAGATTACTTGGGTGCAATACAAGGGCTAGAGCTAACGCCTCCTTGTATTAGAAACATGCTTCATTAGAGAGGGTTGTGAGTACGCCGAGGGATTCGGGTGCTAGAAGGAGAGCGACTCTTTAATACGATTTAATCCCACAATCCTTCCAAGATATAGGTTCCCTTGAGCTTAAGACAATCCTAGGAGATTAGTTATCCAATTACCTCGGGAGAAGGGTTGGATATAATTTAGGAACTCTTGGCACAAGCATCTCTAATAGTCTTCATAGACTTCTTTATGTATCCTTAGATTTAAATCCAAAGGGGATTCATGCTCAAGTATCTCCCTCTCATGCTATAGTTTTCTCTCAATTAATTCTCGATTTCCAAAGTTTGTCTCCAATCTTTTAATTCCTTAGATTTAGATTCAAAACCACCAAATCTTTGATGAGACTAGATAATAGAAGTTTAGTTTACACTAGTAATCTATTCCTTGTGGGTTCGACACTTTCGACTCTAATAGTCCACTTACTACTTGATCATGATCCGTTGCACTTGCGGAAATCCTATCAATCACCCGGGGGCTAATCGGGTGAACCCATGAAGCTAATATCATGGAATGTAAGGGGATTAGGAAATAGAAAAACCGTTTCTTGGTAAGAGATTTTCTTGGAAGCTTCAAACTGGACTTATTTTGTCTACAAGAGACAAAATTGGACAAATTTATTGACAACCGCGCATATGGAGAAGTTTGGGTGGAAACGATCTATGATACAAAAAAATAATACTCCCAAATGGCGAATACTGAGGGCGGTTGATGTATGGAGTGGAGCAATAACCGCTTTAATATCATCAACAACTTCATCGACACGTTCAACATAACGGTCATCTTAGAAGACCGATCCACTAAAAAAAATGGATGTGCACTATGGTCTACGGGCCTACTGCAAGACACCTCAAACAAGCCTTTTGGGACGAATTGAGACTAGTCAAATCCCATTGGTGGGGTTATGGATATTAGGAGGGGCCTTCAACACTACCCTAACTGCAGAAGATAGTAATAGGGAATTAAGCAACACACAAAGTAGAAGGGGATTTAGGACGCTGGTTGACGATCTTCAACTCTTAGACCCTCCATTACGAGGTAAAAAATATACGTGGTGGATGGTCGCCAAAACCCTATATTAATCTGGCTCGACCGATTCTTAATCTCATCACAAATTTGGCAGACGACATTACCTAAGATCAGGTCCTATCATAATTCCCTCATCGCCTAGGAGTGCGCCCGCATACACCCTCATCCACAACTTTTCCCGGGATTCGACCAAACCTGAGCATCAAGGAAGGCTTACGGGAAATAATAAAGGAATGGTGGGAAGGGGGCATATTTGAAGGCGATGCGATTTTATTATGGCCAAGAAGATAATTCTTATACCGAAAAAGACTAAAAAAGATGGAGCGCTCAAAAAAGTATGAAGACGCAGAGAAGGCGGGAACTACTTAACACAATTCAAAGACTTGATCATAAGGAGGAAACATAGCAACTTAGCCTTAAGAGGTGAATGTGAAGCTCACTAGCCGCCGAGAATATGAAAATCGATAAAGGTAGAAGAAGCTCAGCATGAAAGAAGAAGGTGATCAGAACACAAAGCTCTTTCATGCTGTGGCAAATGAAAGAAGGAACCGTAACTGGATACACAAACTGGAGGTGGGTAGCAATGCTAGGGAAGGACACGAGGAAATAACAATCGGTAACACCGATCACTTTACACAACTATTTGGTACTAAAAGGGACTCATGATTACATGCCAACTGGGTTAGGTTGTTTGCCCACAAAAAGCAAATCATCCTCCATCAGTTGGACGTACTGTCCCTTCACTACTGAAGAGATATAAGCGGTAGTTAAAAACCTAAATCCAGAAGTCTACCAATGACGTTGCATACATTGAAAGAAGATCTATCGATGGTCTTCAACAACCTTTACCATGGAACTACTACTCTAGAGAGACTTAATTGGGCCTACATCACGTTGATACCAAAAAGGAACGCTCCAGCGACCATCTCAGATTATAGACCAATCAATTTGCTGAATTGCTCAATAAAGATCATCATGAAGGTGCTAGCAAACAGACTTCTGAATATCATCAACGACCTGGTCGACCAATCCCAAACAGCTTTTATCAAAGACCGATGCATATAAGACAACATTGTTTCCGCATAGGAGCTAATCTACATAATGAAAAAAGGAAGGTCTAACGGGTCGCTATTCAAAGTAGATTTTGAGAAAGCATTTGATATGGTAGATTGGGAGTTCCTGTTGGAGATCCTTCAGGCTAGGGGGTTCGGCCCACGGTGGATATCCTAGATTAAGATAATCCCAACCTCCTCTAAATCTTAGTTCCTCCTGAACGGACAACCCACGGGATATGTTCGATATCAGCGTGATTTGAGACAGGGTGACCCACTTTCGCCACTGCTCTTTGTTCTTGTCGTAGATATGCTCAACACCATGATGACAAACGCTATGAGAGCTAACTTATTCAGGGGTATCCAATATGGAAACATTGCTGAAGAGGAGATCTCTATCCTACAATACACAGATAACGTGCTAGTCTTATGCTCCGAGGATTTGGGTCTCTTCATAAGCTTAAAACTCATTTTCTATCTATCGAATGGGACTTTCTCGGTCTCCGTGATAAATTATCACAAAAGTATAATCATTCCAATCAAAACACTTACCTACACCCCCCAAGACCTCGAGTAGATGATGGGATGCAACATTGGAACCCTACCCATTGGATAGCTTGGACTACCAATTTCCGGTTCCAAACCAAGAAAGGATGTTTGGAGAACAATTATTGACAAAATCGTAGGCTAGGACCGACCATGTGGCACGGCAAAGCTTCTTTCAATCGGAGGATGCATCATATACGAACTTCGGTAATCACGCGACCATATCAAACTACTAGCTCTCCATTTTATCGTAGCATCAGGAAAGAGTGATCCATCGGGAGATTGAATAAGTCGAGTGACTTCCTTTGGAAGAACCAATAGGGACACAAAGGCATATATAATTTGGTAGAATTTTGGGAGGCGATTATGCAAACCCAAAGAATTAGGGGGGTGGGGAATAGTCAATATTCACAGTTTTAACACTGCCATGCTGGGCAAGAGGTGGTGGAGACTCCTCACTGGGAAGGAGGGCATTTGTGCGAAAATACTGAAAAACCACTACTTCAGGGGCAATAAATTTGGGCCTTCATACTCAGTACCATCCTAGGCCTCATTCTTTTGGAAGGGAGTAACTCAACTACGGAAGCACTCCAACCATATATGATAGCTAAAAGCGAGGAGCCGGAAACACAATTTAACTCGAGGATAATTGGATAGATGGAAGGGCTCCATGAACAATCTACCTTACTATTTAGACTGGACCGAGGCAAATGGTCTCACAATTCATGAGGCCGCATAACAAAGTTGTGCAAGGAAACCCATTACTTCAGGTTGGCCCGCTTACTAAGGTTGGGAAGGAAGAGCTTGAGCAACTCACTAGAAGGATACAAGACTGCTCGGAGACACAACAAGACTTAAGAATTTGGAAACTCACTGCTCAAGGAGTCTTCACAGTCCGATCCTTCTATCACTTTCTCATGGATGGCAGCATCAGATCGAAATTCGGCAAGAAATTCTGGAAGCAACATTGCCTAATCAAGATTAAAACTTTCGTTTGGCTCACCCTAAATAATAGGTCTCTTACCTTAGAAAATCTAAGGAAGCAAGGATGGAACGGGACAAGAAGGAACTGTTATCTATGTGATGAAACGAAGGAAACGGTAGAACACCTATTCTTACAATATCGATAAACATTAGGTGTATGGCTACACTTCACACAGCTCTTTCAACTGGTATCATACCTCAATGGATACAAGATTTGTGGAGGAGAACAACAATTGCCAAACTACTACCAAGGGATGCTCGCATGGGATGAAACCTCATATCTATGGCCATAACATGGATTGTGTGGTTGGAACGTAATAGGAGATGCTTTTATGAAAAACAACGCGTTTTTATGAAAACAGTCCAAGATACTGATTTCCTAACACTGTCTTAGTTTGATGCAGCTCATGAGTCGAAGAGGCCAAAGCTGGTGGCGATGGAGTCCATTGTGAAAAGGAGCCTTGTATTCACTTAGGAGGATGCCCAAACGCACTCGCCGGGGAGAGACTTTGAAGATATTCAGGCTTGAACGAAGCAAAGCACAAGGGTGACCAGGGTGTCTAGGGTGTCCTTCACCCCTAATGTACCAGATCCACCTATGGATCAACTTACATATCTTTCAACCCGTATTAAATAAATGAATTTGGTTTGTTCACTTTTATTAAAAAAAAGTATGAACTTTCTAATAAATTTAATATTTCCAAAGAAATTCTTGGTCAAAAGCTAAATTTTCCACAAATTTATTTTATTTTATTTTTTTAAAAGAGATGAAGTCAACATTTGATTTTTTTTATTTATTTGTATAAATTACTTTCAATCCTGCTTTTCACATCCAAATAGTTATTTTAAAAAAAATAAAAATGAACTATTAAAATTCCCACAAGTTACTGACAATGTTTTAGGATATCCTTGAAAATACTGATATTACATACATATCTTTGAAAAAATCATGATTGTGGAAATTTTATGACTTTATTATATAGGTAAATTATTTATAAGTCCCTCCAAACAGTAACCAGGGACCCCCCCTCCCACTATTTGCTACACCTCCCCCACACACCTACCCCATGGAATAAAGTAAACAGTGCCAGGGACCTATAATTAATTATCCTTTATTATATTTATTTTTTAAAAGAGCTGAGGGCAACATTTGATTATTATTAATTATTATTTATATATAAACTTCTTTCAATCATGTTTTTAATATGTAAGTGTTATTTAAAAAATAAAAAAATGATACTATTAAAACTTTCACAAGTTATTGACTTTATGTAATCTTTTTAGGCATCTTTTATAGATATACCCCTAAAAATGTCGATATTACACATTTCTCTCTAAGAAAAATCAAAATTGTGGGTGTGCCTATAATATTTTCCACAATTTTATTATATTTATTTTTGAAAAATCAATAAATGCCACATTTGATCAATATAATACATTAAACTCAATCGACAATTGACACAAATAGAACAATAACATCATTTTGTTGAACATTACGCATACTATCCTACTTTGAGCAAATTAAGATCATAAGATACTTGACATTATAACTAATATATCTACAATATAATCATGATATTGTACATAAGATACGACATAATAATAGGAGGAAAACCCATGCATATTGTTAGCCATAGGTTGCATAACTTGAAAAGGGATTTAAATAAGAAGTGTAAAAATAATCCTAGTAACATAGAAGGCAAGATTAAGGAACTTGAGGAGGAAATAACAAGCATAGGGGAAGAAAACCCTAGTAATTGAACCAAGCTAATTAAGATCACTATATAATAAACATCAAGCAATGCTAAGACAACCTTCAACAATATGGGCATAAAGCATGGGAGAAAAGGAAATAAATTAAGGAGAAGAACTGAGAGTATTTTAATTACATTAGGGACTAGCTACTGTTGTGAGGGAGGGGATCAGGTAAATACAAATATTCACAATCAATGTCTCTGTCTCAAGACTGCCAAAGCAAGAGAAACAAGGCCAGAAAGGACACACCAAGGCTATATGAGATTGAAAGAGAGCTCAACCATAGTGCTAACCAATTGACAAGGAGGGCCGGAGTTTTCAGAGAAGAAATTGTATATGAGAACCAAAGCCAAACCCCGGGATGGATGATCAAGAAGGTGAGGGATAGTTTCTAGTTAACCTTGTAGCTCTTCAACACCAAAATATATATATATATATATATATATATATATATATATATATATATATATATATATATATATATATATATAATTGGCTATCAAAATATTAATATAAACTAAAATACAAAATGTTACTTTATTAAAATTCATAATATTGCACAAATATAAGAGTCATGACCATATACATAACCTCATCCTTTGGATGCATTTGTTATGCCTTCACACTCAAAACATGTGTACAAGAAAAATTCAAGGATCCAAATATAGATACATAACTTATGGTAACTGAGTAGTTTCATCAAAGTATTATCCATCTCTCGATCAAAGATACAAACCTTTCCTGCATCGCGGTGGTGTTTAGTCCTTCGCCACCGACGACGCATGCACTCGAGTCGACTATTATTTGTGCATTATTATTATTATTATTATTATTATTATTATTATTGTTATTATTATTATTATTATTAAAGTTATTATTATTATTGCTCCTCTTAACCACCTTTTGCTCTTTTGTTGATTGTGTGGTCCGTCTCCGCCCTCGCTTGGAACTCCATTTGTTCCTGAATGATGCTACCAGCATTGTTGGTAATAGTATAGTGGTTTTGGGATTTATTCTCGCCACTTTGGTTGGCAACATCGCGGAAAACTTCTCCTCTAAGTATCTTTGAAATTAGTCTTTTATCTTTTTGCTTAGCAACAAGAATACTTAACACGGGCGCAACCAATTTGCACGACCTTATACTCCGAGTTTTGAAAATATATTAATAAAAACCTTGTGGTACTGTGGAAATATTAAAGATGGAGAAACATAAAGACTTTGGTATCGGTTTCCAGCCTCAAGCTGGCTGAGAAGAGAAGCTAACAAAGTAAAAGAAGAGGCTAAACGAGTGATGGGCCACCGAAGTCCACTACGGGAAGGAGTAAACTTACGCCACAAGGTGGAGTCGGGTAGATGGCCATAGTTTCATAGTCTCGCCCTCATTACCCCCCGCCCAACCGGAAGATGAGGGAGGCCAATGTGGGAGAGTGGGAAAAGGTCAGTCCAAACGACATCGGAGATGTAATGTGCTGAAGAGGCTACACAGAGACTGAAACCCGGCCGAACGACCGAGAGATCCCTTCCAACGATCCGCAGACGCTCGGCGGGACTAATCCAGTCCAAGGCCAATGCCTCAAACCGGGGCACAAGGCTTAATCTACTGCCGGTGAACCATTGTGTCGTGGCTGCATACGCAGCAGACAGCACGGCATTCGAGCGCCACCACCATGCCAGACACGGAGTCAGACTGGCGCGATCCCCACAAGCATGGCGAAGGTGGAATGGAGGTGGGATATAGGGGAAGGAAAAGGGGACCTTCAAAATGACAAAGTGGTGGTAGTTGTTGTATCGGGCGCAGGCCGAAATCTAACGCTTAGGAACCTCCACGAAGATGGCCCACCTCATCGAGAAGAAGGAGAAGATGAAAGTCCAATACATCATCCACCACCTTCCTCCCCCTAACAACAATATGATTAAGGGAAAGGAGGCGCTTAACGAGCTTCACCTATTGCTATAGGTGACGGTATCTGGGTCCGAAGGGCTTTCGTGGAATGCTCGACCCATCTCCAAAGCACTGCCAAGGAGGCCATGGAGCACCGCCGATGGAACGGACCTCGAAATCCTTCCTCGATGGCCTGTCTATAGGCGGCTTGCCCAACAAATGGAGAAGGCGCTGAACTAGAGCAGTGCACACTCTCCACCTACCAAACTTAAGCCTCACCTTCGCCTCGTGGACTACCACCTCCGGGAGCCAAGAAGGTGAACGGGGAGCATTTAATGCTGGTAGCCATAACTTGCATGCCGATGTTCTATTGTGATAGGGACACAACAACGAAGCTTCTGAAGCCAGTTGGTGACCTTGTCTTTGTGGATGTGCGAGGAACGGCGGTGGTCGACACAGTAAGGGCGGTGATGAGAGTGAGAAGAGGCCAGCTCCTCCCTGTGATGATAAAAGCCAGCATTGAATCAAGGAAGCAAGTCTTCACGGTTGAGCTGGAGCGCGGAGAATCACCGTTGCCATGGAGCGCAGGCAAGGAACCATTCCCCGGTAAGAGGCGAGAGCTCAACAGGCGAAAAGGAAACTCACAGGGGAACCACACCAGAAACCTCAAGCATCAAGGGAGGAAAAAGGGAAGGGGTTGTGGAATGAGAAAGCTGTCGTACCTACACTTCGACGTGGCCGGACGATGAACGGAATCCACATTAGGGATGATGAAGATCGCTCAGAGGTCCGGGAGGGCACACGCTATGGTCTGGGAGAAAGAGCACGCCATGGTCTAGTCAATACCCGAATCAGGGCTACGACCCGACAAAGGCCAAAATGACGCACTCCAGTGGCGCTTCTGACAAGCAGGTGGGCAGAAATTGTTCCCCAACCTTGGCAAAAGGATGTTGACCCGGGGCGCAGGACTCTAGAGTCCGGAGATAAAGTTTCTGAATGAGACAGGGGCGGCCAGAGAATCATAATATGTGCGCTCTAAGCTGCGGGAAAGAGATGGGCACCGCTTTAGGTAACGAACACCACCGAGATGGCATCGTGGACCCACCAATCAGCCAAATCCAAGGGAGATACTGACAAATTTGCTCGCCAGCTTTCATACACATCTTTACCAACATTTAGCAATCAATGGGCAGAGATGAGGGACCAAAGAAATCAGAAGTAACACTTGGGAATTAAAGCTTCAAAGGGACTTGGTGTTCAAAGAATCAAACATTGTTCTTAAAAAAATTCATTGTGGCCCATGAGCCAGTTTCCAACTAATGTAATCTCTGAATTTATCAATGAAAATGAAGGCCCAGCAGACCTATTGAACAACATAAATTTCCAACAAAATCATCGAGGCCCATCCAAATATATGAACCCTACCAATATCCAACCTAATGACCAAGGCCCATCAAATTATTTGAACCCCATCAATTATCAACCTAATGACCCAGACCCACCAAATGATCCAGGCCCAGCAGCCATATGAACACTCTCAATAACCAATATAATGACCCAAGCCCACCAAACTTTTTGAATTCCTTCAATGCCCAAACAATTGACCAGGCCCATCAAAGTACCCCTTTAATATCCACACAATTGACTCGGGCCCACCAAACCATATGAATTCTATCAATGCTCAAACAAATGACACAATCCCCACACAATTACATCCCATTAATGGTGCAACAAACCTCACAAGGGAGGATCATAGGAAAGACTTCACACCCAAGGAAAACATTCATACTATAAAGGAACTCCAAGCCTTCCAAGTGGGTGATGGGAGCACAATTGACTTAACCAAGATGACGCTAAGGAAAATTAGAGGAGCATGGATCCTAGTCCCGGATGAAACATGGGAGCTTATTTAAGAAAGGGTGAACAAACCAGAAACGCAAACGCCACACAAGATTGTAAGGCCTAGAGGTAGGACAAGGAAGGAGCCTTTGACCGACACAACCACAACTCACCTAAACTCAAATGGCACATCCGCTAATCGGGCCACAATCAACAAAAAGAAAAAAAGACACGACACTCCTCACTAGGTATGAACTCAACCTTAGTCACCATTCCTCTCACACTCACTGAATGGCCAAGCAGGGATTACATAGCATCAACAATAACTGTGAGAATGGACTCGGAACAAACAGGGGTTGATATGGACACATATGTGTCACACATGCGCACCCTCGAGGTGTAGCGGGCCCATAGGGAAGTAAACGGCTGCACCTAAGTAGTCACCTTTGAACATTCGCATAAGGGGCTATTATATGTTTGTTTATGAAGCTCATCTCATGGAATGTACGAGGGTTGGGGAAAAGGAATAAGAGATTCCTCATCAGGGACTACTCCATCGCCCAACACGCGGTACCCACTCTCGCGGTACAAGAGACAAAGTTATCAACACTCAGATAATTGCATCCGGGCGGCTCAGTGGGAGGGAAACATATACGTAGTTGTTAATACTACCTCCACCAAATCGACACTCGAGGTGTGTTTGTGTCTAAAAATATATATATAAAAATATATATACATTGAAAATAATAGATGCCAATGTTTGAAAGGAGCCAATAATGAAATGTTATGATGAAATATTTTGAAATATGTTGAAATTAAAATATTTTAATTTCAAATAAAAAAATATGTATCCGGTGATATCCCGAGGCAAGCTAAGGACACAGATCCCGAGGCAAATCCAAGAGACAATATGGGAAAAAATATAAATATAATTTCCCCAAAAAAAATAAAAAAATAATAATAAAAAAAATCAATCAAACCAAAATCAAATCCAATTAGAATTTGGTTAAAAAAAATCAATCAATCAAATAAAAAAAAAAATCAAATTTCAATATCTTGGAAGGATAAGAAAAGGAAAGGAAAAAATAAATCAATGAGTGATTGATTTTGAATATTCTTGGAAGAATAAGGAAAGGAAAGGAAAAAAAAAAAAATCAAAGGAGTGATTGATTTTGAATATTTTTTGAAAAAAATAAAAAGGAAAGGAAAAAATCAAAGGGGATTGATGATTATATATATAGGGGAGGAAAGCAGCCTCCCAAGGGGGAGGAGATCAAGTCCACCTCTCTTGTTCTTCCTCTCATCATCTTCGCCATTGGAAAAAGAAACACCAAAATACATGTTATTGCTGTCGTCCCGCCCGCTTAGATCTCGGCCGCTACAGAGCGAAGAAAAGAGATGACATGTATCCCCTACCGCCGCTCAGCTTGTTGCCACCGTGAGATAGAGAGAATGCATGCGGTTGATCTCTACGAATGAGCGAACATGATTCTCGCCCTCTAATGGCTTTGCCGAAGGAGACAGCTCTTGTCCGCCAATCGACGCAGATGCCTTTGCCGACAAAGTGTCGTTGATGACGCCGCCATCAGCCGGAAGATGGAACACCACCCAAGGCATGGCGGTGTCATTGTTGCCCATGCCCTCGCTGTACCAATCGTCAAGTTACTCGGGAGAAAGGGACACCGCCCCCAAGCCGGTGGTGTCAAGAACCGCCAATGATCACCATCGAGGCCCCTCCGCCCCTCGGAGGAGAAAAAAAAATATAAACTATATGACCCCAAATTACTGCCAAATCCCCGCAGATTGAGGAACCCACGGCGCCGCCAAGTATCCCTAAACTTTCAGCAACTATTGCAAGACCTTTTCAATTAAAAGCTCTGCAAAAGCACCAATCTTGATGAAACCGCTGCTCACGGCGTTGTTCTAGGGTCCGCTTGACGCCACCCCATCCTGATGAAGTTGTAGCCTGCTAGAAGATTAAAAAGATGGTGTCGCCTACAAAGAACAATACAGCGTGAACTATGAAGACTGCTAAGATGCTCATTGCTGCCCGCTATGACAAAGAAGCCGCTGATGAGATAGAGTACATTTGAAAGTTATATGCAAATGGCAGTAATCTTGAAGCTGCTAAGATGGAGCACTAAGTATGATGAAGCTGCTAAAATGAAAAAGAAAGTGATGACGTTTGCCAAAACAAAGCTGCAGCATCTCTCTTCTTAGTAGGTTCATCAATAGAAAATGCACAAAATGAACAATAATCATATTATAAGAAGCTAACTCTTGCAAGCACTCTTTCATTGCAGTCAGAAGAAGCTGGGAATTTCAATACCAAGGCAAAAGATGATATTGACGCATAACCCATTGTACCATGAAGTTTGATAAATGCAACTAATTTAGGATTCTGTCTGGGTCTATCATGCCATGCTTGGTTCAAGAGGAGACAGGTTGTCTCTGAATCTGGGTGATGGTAGAGATATTAGTAATAATCCAGCTTGGCTTGGTGTTGATATTGCTCAACCAAAGCTTTTCTATGCTAACTGTTGTCCAGTCTTTTACATCTTAAAATGGTCATAGTCTAAGCAATGATCCTCCTGAGTACTTTTTGGATGAATGCACACAAAGTGTTTGATGGGCAACTTTGAGATTTGCTTGTTATCTCCATGTTTGAACAGAGTGTCAGTTACTTTTGTGGAAATGCTGCTGTAAAATAAGAAATGATAAAGAAAAGCTGTGATACAACAAAACAAAACAAAAAAATCTTTGACAGATAAAGCAAAGCAAAATAATATGAAGATTTGTTCAAGAGAAAGCTGAAGCAATGGTTGAAAGGAGCTGGGAAAATCCATCAGCTTCTTAAGAATTAATCAGAGATCATCACTACAAATGCATGATACGAAGGGTCCAGAATTATGTAGAAATTGAAGCCAGTCACAACTCCAATAAAATTAAAGTGAAGAAAAAAAAAGGGAGGCAACCATGGCTGCCTACTAAGAGCATTAATGTGGATATTAATAAGGTTAACTCAATGATAAAAAGGCAATCATGGCTGCCCATTATGGGTGTTAATGGCTTTTTCAATGGCTCCTTAATATTGCTCTTCAATATGATAATACCTCCTGGATATATCTACATCTATATCAAGCCTTATTTGTGAAAAGGATAGTGCCTCCAATTGATTTCTAATAGACTATGTTAAAAGACGGACAACATACAACATTGATGCTAAAGATGCTCATCAAATAAGTGTCAGGCTTGACTTTTGTGAGCTCGGCTAAATACTTCATAGTCGATACAATATCTGTGATGGTGATATATTCTACATGGATTTCAGTATAAAAAAATCATCTTATAATGATAATAATAATAAGATTCAAGGTTACAAAGCACACATTTCAAAGTAGCGATGAAATACTCATCCTCGGCATTCGGCGAGATACAAATCTCAAAGTGGCACGTATTTCGAGGCGACAGTGGAACACCCACCTCGAAACGGCCGATAAAAATCTAGCCATAAAGTATTTAATCTCGATGTGCTTATGAAACACGATCCTCGAGGAAATTGATGAAGTGATAATGACCCTTTGAGGCAGAATGAAACATTCATCTCTGTGGTGTTCGGTCAAAACATAAAGGCTACTATGAAGGCCTGCATCTTGAAGCAACAAAGCGCAAGCATAAATTCCAAATGGCTTAACTATATATTCCACTCTACCTAAGCGGCATCATTAAATAAATATATAAATGAATAAATAAATAAATGCTATGTATGAGCATCTTATGATGATATATCCATATGTAATGAAAGTCATGATTTTCAAATAAAAAATCATCTTTATATTTTATTCATTGCCTCTACTACTGTACTTTTGCCCTTAATCTGGAGGTTAAAGACATTGTATGCAGAATTAATAATAGAGGCTTGCCTCCTCGTAGGAATAATAAAAGAACCCACAAGCAAAACAAAAATGACATTTGTGATTCAATAGATCGCCTCGGTATGCTCTTCACGTACACCACGCCTGCGCTGCCAGATTTTCGATCCCACAAATTCTGCGCATCACCTTGCGTGGGGACCTTATTCCACCTCCCATCTTTGAGGCAAAAGTACAAGTAAGAGGCTTATGAACTTTGCATGTGGGATAACTACATACAAGATTTCTCCTCGCAATTGGAAGCTCGACATCCATAGAAATCCATAGTCCTACACCTCATCTACGGAAGTTGACCTAAAATGATTCTCTTGGTCTAATATAAAGACACAATGGTAAAGAATCATGGACTTTCATTTTGTAGAGGTTACCCAAACAAAATTTCTCGAAGGGTAGTCTCACTGAGAAGGCAATGAGCTGCGCATCTTCAAAAGGTTTGAGAGAAGGGGATCTTCAAATTTGCTAAAGGATTGCAAAAAAATCAAAAAAAAAAAATCAAAAAATAAAAAATAAAAAAAAAAAATCAAAAATCAAAAAAAAAAAAATAAAAAAAGAAAGAAAGAGAAGAATGAAGAAAAAGAGAAGAATTATCAGGGTGCACCTACTAAGGGATGAAGGTTCCAAACCAGAAGCTACACTTTGTCTTCTTTCAAAGTTATAAAAATACTGAAATGGGTTCTTTCATGCCCCTTAGGTTGGCAAGAATGAACTCAATTGTTGCAGAGTTATGACCTCAAAAGCGCCCACTCGACATTGAGGAAATCGCAATCAATAAGATGACGCTGGTCAACTCCCATCAAAAGTCAAAAGTCAAAAGTCAAAAGTCAAAATACAAAAGAAAAAGTTAGAAATATATATAATTTGGATGGTCATTGAAGTCCGAGGAGGCCCATCACTTGCACCATTCATAAGATCCTGCGGGAATAAGTGAAGAAGGACTAGGTCACATGCCACACGGGGGGCAAGGAACGAGAGTTGACCTTCAACAACAAAAATGTTCCTAGAAGGAACCATAAAGAGGATGAATCCATATCACCTAGATGGTCATGGAGGCCCGATGAGGCCTCATCACATGATGCCACATAAAATGCAAATGGAGTCCTAAAGGAACATAAAAAGAGGAAGAATCAAGTCACATGCCATACGAGGCAAGAAACAAGAGTTGACCTTCAACGCAAAATGTCCCTAGAAGGAAGATAATGAGGATTGATCCGCTTTTTCTTCCAATCCAAAAATCCTCTTTAAAAGGATGCACAAATTCATACCATCTAGATGGCCATTGAGGTCCGAGGAGGCCCACCACATGCACCATTCACAAGATCCCGGTATAAGAGACAAGAAGGGATCAAGTCATGCGCCACACGTGGAGCAAAGAACGAGAATTGACCTTCAACAACAAAATGTTCCTCGAGGAAGGATGGTGAGGGGACGAACCCATTTTCCTTCAAACCAAAAATCTTCACGTTAAAGTAGCTTCAACAAAATGAAAACATGCAATATGCAAATACAATAACAACCTTGGTCTAGTGGCATATCAACTTGAAGGCATACAAAAGTTGAATAGCCTTATCCCTCGCCATAAAGAAAGTTCAAGCCGGTGGAACAAAGAGGAACCTCGTGGTCTCTATCCTTGTGCATGCTTCAACAATGATTCTAAGCAAGTAAATACGACGATGGTCATTGTTGAATTGAAATAAGAAAATTGACGGATTGACACTTGGCTCACCTTATGATATCTTGTGAGTGTAAAACCTCAAGAGTGCCATTAATCTACAACTCAAGTCATTTCAGATGTGGTAATATATAAAAGATGCATTCCTGATATAATTTGGGAGCATGAATGACAAAATTATATTATATGACATTACCGCCTCTCGACAAAATGAAGATAAAAGGGTGGTAAATTATATTATAAAATAGAGAAATCTTCCCAACAAAACAGTGGATTTATTACTCAAAAAATATTGATGGGTAGATAGTGGTTGGAGATAGAAATGAGATCCCCTCCTTCACTACGAGGCAGAGCCAATCACCTTGGTTAAAGCTGAGTGCTAGAACCTTGCCATCCAGCACAGGGAAAACAAAATTCTACATCCCCTGTAGAAGAAAAGACACATCTCATCCAACATCAACTGCATGAATTCAAAAAGCGGCGATGCCAGTGTGGATCCCGAAGCAACAGCATCTTCAAATCCAGTGATAAAGTGTGCCCCCTTAGCCGGTGAAGCACACATCTCAAAGCAGCACAAATCTTGAGATATTGATGAAACACTCATCTCGAGTAGCTGATAAAATACAAATCCCAAACAATGAAGTGTGCATCCTGATGTAGTGGAGCACACATCTCAAAGCAAAGACAAATCTCGAGGTATAGATTAAACACTCATCTCGAGATAGCTAATAAAACACAAATCCCAAATCGATGAAGTGTATCCCGACGCAGCAGAAGTACACTTCTCACAAAGACAAGATCAGCATTGAAGCACACATCTCAAGACAACATGGAAATATAAATCCCAATGGCGCAAATCTTGAGGCATGACAAAGCACACATCCTCAAGATAGCCGATGAAAATATAAATCTCAAAACATCAATGTAATCTCGAGGGGGCAATCAAGCACACGATCTCGGTAGCCGGTCAATTGAAATATAAATATCGAAATGCCTATGGATTTCGAAATAATGCATTTCGAGCACATCTAATCTCAAACGGCTGATAAAAATATAAAATTACACAAATCTTGAGGCATGGTGAAACACACATCTCAAGATGGCCGATGAAAATATAAATCCTGAAATGACGTAGGTCTTGAGGCAGCAATAAAGCACGCATCTCAAGACGGTCAATGAAAATATACATCTTGAAGCTACCTACAAATCTCTAAGGCAGATGTAGCACTCCAACTTGAGGTGCGGGTGTGATAAATCCCAAAGCAAAAATATATGTATCCCCAAAATAATTACAAATCTCAAAATGATAAAGTGCGTCCCGAGACAAAGCACACATCTTGAAGCGATATAGATCTCTTTAGACAACCGATGGAAATACAAGTCTTAAGAAGTGCGGTGCATCCGAGGTGCGATGCACACATCTCAAAGCAACACAACTTCCGATGTTGCCCGAGAATACAATTCCGTGAGGTGATCAAGAAGAATACAAATCTTGAGTGGCTTTCTCTAAGATATATCACTTCAAGAGCTAATCTCATATATGAAGAAATTGGACAAAACTAGTCTAAAGGTGTTACCCAACTTTCAAATCATAAAAAACTGAAATAGAAAGTCAAAAATAATAGAAGACATCAAAGTTTACCATGAAGCTCCATAAACCTTTTATAAGGACTAAATAGTGACAAGGCCCCAGGCCCGGATGGCCTCCCAATGACCATATACCAAAAGGGATGGAAGTTCATCAGAGGTGACTTATTCAATCTATTCCTAGACTTACACAGCGTGCAAGAACAACTCGAGAGACTTAACTGGGCTCATATTATCCTCATCCCCAAGAAGGAGACCCCGAAGGAGATACTTGGACTATAGATCGATTAGTCTACCTCAACTGCCCATGAAAAATCATCACCAAAGTACTTTCCAAATGCACTCCAAGGGGTCATTACAGGTTAGTCGATGAGTCAGATAGCTTTTATCAAAGGGCGGTCCATTCAAGACAACATAATTGCCATGAGGGGCTAATCCACAAAATGCTGCCTCCAAGACCAAGGGGGCCTATACTCAAGATTGACTTCTAAAAGGCATTCTACATTGTGGATTGGGACTTTCCAATCAAGATTCTAACAACAAAGGGATTTGGACCACGTGGGTCTTCCGGATCCTGAAATCCTTCACACTTCCAAGTCTAACTTACGATTAACGGGAAGACAAGGGGATACATAAGACACAAGAGAGGATCAGACAAGGGGACCCTCTCTCCCCTTCCTCTTTGTACCTCAAGTAAGCATGATGTCCTCACAACCATGATAACGAGCATCTCGAAGCAATATATACAAGAGGTATCGCATACGGGAGCCGCCAAGATGAGGTCACCTCACCCAATACCTGATGACCTACTAGTTTTCCTCGCCCCTGGATCCGGAGCATATGCTAATCTCAAGCTCATTTTCTACCTCTTCGAGGGACTTTTCTGCTCAGATCAACTATTCCAAGAGCCACCTTATCTCCCCTGTGATTGAACTGCATAAGAATAGCTGCACCGCCAACACCATCAACTGTTAAATTGGCAAACTCCTCATTAACTACCTGGGAATCTCTATATCCGGGAAAAAGCCTAAGCGCTTAGAATGGAACCAACTAATCGACATGATCGTGAGGGTGGATCTCTCGTGGAAGGGTCGCCTTCTCTCTATGGCGCACGTAATCACCTTGATCAACTCGTCCTCACAACTATACCAAACTACTAGCTATCAATATACAAGCCCCCAGTGGGTGACCAAGAGAATAGATAATTGGAGGAAGGACCTTGGCACGGACTAGAGCTTAAGGGCAAGCTTACAGTCGGGTCAACCGTCACAGATCCACACCAAAGGAATAAGGGGACGGGGAATTACATACATTAGGGGTCGCTTTGTTACCAGATTTCAATTCAAAGTAAGCTGGAATTACATGTGATTGGAATTCATCAGATTTTGACTTACTTCAAGGTTGTTTGGTTTTTCGTAATTGTAAATACTGCATTTCATTTTTTACTGTTTGGTTTGATATAATTTGGGTGATATAGTCACCATGTGAAGTAAGTGGTGAGGTTACCCATATAATCAATTTTTTTTATATTTAAATTTAATTTATAATATAAAAAATAATATGAATTTTAATATAAGAATACATACTACCAACCTCGAAAACATTATGTTCTTTCTATATGTCAATAATTAATTTAAATTTATAATAATGGTTTTAAATAAAAAAGACTTTGTGATTTTACAAACAAATATTTTTTACGAATAAGGGTGTGAAACTTTGATCAATGTGAACTTCATTAATATATATATATATATATATATATATATATATATATATATATATATATATATATAATATATTAATATAACATATAATATATATAATATAATATAATATATATTATATTATATATAATATTATACTATTATAATATATGATATATATAATATTATATTCGGTGAGGGAGATGGGTTTGCATTACCAAACATGGGGTTGAGTGATTTGAGTTGAAGAGCTTTTATTTTCCTCAGATTTCAACTCACGCCAATTTGGCCGCGTGAGTGGAAATGCAGGAAATAGGCTTTAGATGTAAAGGTGTTTATATGTAAATGGTCAAGCTTTGGCAAAGAAACCAAACAACCAAAATTCTCACTTACCGTAAAATAACTTCTACATGATACCACTCACGTGCAAACCAAACAAAATTCCTAGATGTTTTAATGCAGCCATGATTGGCAAGTGGTGGTGGAGGCTTTAACGGACATGCCAACATATGCCTACAGCATCATTCTCTAACAAGTACTTCCTGAATTCCTTCCCTTGACTCGCATAAGGAGTGATAAGGAGAGCATCCTACTTTTGGAAAAAGGTTTCGCAATTCATGGATGTTTAAAATGGGACTTGAAGTGAAAGCGTGGAAGGGAGACACAAATAACCCGTGGCATGATAAATGGATCCAAGGGCAAGCACCGAGAAGCATCTTCCTGTGATCTTGTCAGCCTTCGCCTAAATCCGTGATCTCTTTGCTTGGGGAGGGCAAGGGAAAAACTAACACAAACCCAACCAATCGCTGAAACAAGGGTCACTGACTAGGAAGGTGCGCTGGAGATGTACGCGCTCGATGCAATCGCCACTGCATACAAGAGGATCACATGTGACACCGTAATTTGGAATCTTAGGAGGAACGGCATTCTAAGTCAAATCCCTCTACAATTTCACCTGGATGAGGGGGGGTACAGCAGCCTCAAACAACCCATGGTGCTCGCGTGCCCAAGGAAGATTCAACTATTTGTATGGCTGGGCGCGGACAACAAAATACTCACCCTGGACAACCTTATCAAACGCAAATGGAAAGGGAGCCGGACCTTGTGCTACATATGCAATGAGCAAGCAAAAACGTTACAACATCTCCTCACAAGTTGCTCGGTCACAACACAAATATGGGAACACTTTTGCCCGCTATTCAACCTATCTACCAACCCCAGATCGACTCAAGAGCTCTAGGGACATCACAGCCTGGGGGGAAAACTGCCCAAGGAAAAGCATAGGGGGTGGAACCTTGCGGTTATGGCCACAACATGAAGTATTTGGCTGGAAAGAAATCGAAGATGCTTTCAGAATAAACAACGTGTTTGCTCTGGGATTATTCGTGGTATCACTTTCCTCTTGCTATCTTGGATTGATGGTGCCAACGCGGATATGAAGCAGAAGCTAGGCCCACTAATGGCCATCGCCCAAAGCTCTTTGGCCTCTATTCATGCAAACCAACCTCAAGTGCCGCCAACCAATGGGGACGACTTCGAAGAGGACTTTCTGCGGTTGACTCTACAGGAGGGGACCACCATCAGCACCATGTAATTGTGATTGGGAATCCCAGGGAACCCCGGACATGGGAACAATTTGGGGAGCTCACTCACCCTGAAGCCTAAATGCACTAACTTCTTTTAAACATTGAATAAAAGAATGTGGTTTATCCACTTTATTCAAAAAAAAAAAAAAAAAAGAAAGAAAGAAAGAGAGATACCATTGCTTTGCTTTGCTTCCAAAGATAAAAACACAAGTTGAATCAACAAGAGAGAGATGCAATTAGGTAGAGTGGAGAAAACTAAAACAATGATTATTTATAGAAAGGAAAATTGATTAAGAGTTCTAAGTCCCTTCTTTTTAGTTCAATAAATTACTCCCTAGTCTAAATTAGTAGAATAAAAAAGATATTTTAACCCTCACTTCTATCCCTAACCCTAGCTCTAGTTAGGGTTTAGGGTTAGTAGTAAGTGCGGAATCAGCCTTTTGGCTAGTGATTAGTTATGAACATTCTAATAAATTTAAAATAGATATTTTTAAAAATAGATGAAGGCAACATTTGATTTTATCTATATAAGTTACTCTCAATCCTTTTCATATCCAAGTGGTTATTTAAAAATAAATAAAAATGAATTATTAAAATTCCCACAAGTCACCTATAATTTTTATTGGTTTTTGTAGGTATACTTGAAAATATCAATATTGTATATATTGTATGTATACCTCTGAAAAATTTACATGACTTTTATTATATTTATTTTTTCAAGATAGTTGAACGTAAAATAACTGAAGCCGACATGAGCAAGCATCGTAGATGATGTTCCCCAAACGAAGGATGAATTATGAAAGTTGGTATGTCTCCCCAAATTTTGCCTACAAAAAGGTAATTTAATCCTAAATGGGAATCAGAATTGGGATTCCATGGAGATTGAGTATTAGGCATCTCTTTGTTAATCATCTGAGTTCTCTCTCTCTCTCTCTCTCTCTCTCTCTCTCTCTCTCTCTCATCTCCATTTGGAGTTCCTTACTTAGCGTTGGAGGCTCTCCGAGCATACGGAGCTGAAAGAATAAAGAAGAGTCATTGATCACGTACCATCTTCATTCTCTCCCTCAAAATCACCTTTTAATCAAATCTGACCTACTTTCCAGCCGGAAGGGATAGTTGAAATTTTCCGTAAATTTTCCAAAATTTTATTATATTTCTTTTTAAAGAATAGATGAACCTACATTTGATGTGTCACACAAATATATATTACTTTCAATCATCGTTGCAAGTGGTTATTTTGTAGGTATATTCATGAAAATGTCAATATTGCATATATACCTTGGAAAAAATCATAATTGTAGATATACTTCTAGATTTCTCATTTTACATGCCTCTATGTTAACATAAAGTGTTTAGGCATCTATTAACATACTATAGCATTATAAAATGACCATTATGTTCTTGTAAATATATCCCAAAAAAATTCATTTAACTATATGTTAGTGCTAAAATTGGATTTAGGGCCCAATTTCAACCTAACAATTGAATTTATATTTAATAGGTGGCTATCCTAGTGAGAAATCGAATGGGAATACAAACAAGAAGAGAGAGAAACCAGATTTACTTGGAAAAACCCCTAATCAACGAGAAAACCACCGAGTGGAAAATTTCAACTATGAATCATCCAAAAGTGTAAGAGATCTTACAAGACATCCACAAATGGAAAGCATGAAGTAGAAAGAAAGAGAAGATCCTTTCCAATTTGATGGTGGCTTTGCCGCTTGATTTCGTAATGTCCTAATAAATCTGTGATCTTTGCCTTTTATAGGCATGGGTTATGCGTCGAGCACGCCTCAATTTAGTCACGGTTCGCCACCGCCACCCAGATAAGTGCTGGTTCTAAGCCACCGGTATGCCAACTAAGTATTTGAGCCGCTCTCCACCAGAATCCTTCTAGAAGGCCAGGCCGTTCGCGTACTTCTTCTAGAAAGATAGGGACTGATACGGGTAACCGCTGGTTGAATACACCTTTCCCCGCTTAACACGTGTTGGTGTAGTGAAGTTCTTCCCCGATCCCGATGTGCTTCAGGAGGTTCCGATATATCGCTACGCATATCGGACGGTAAGTTACTCTATATCGCGGTCTTCCTGACCACGACGAGCAATCCATATCGGAACGGCTCTTTATGTATCAATTGAGATTCTCGCTTTGGCGGCCTTGACCTTGACATGTGGCTCATTTGGATGGATGACACGTGTTCCATTACTTTCATCCCTATCACTATATATTTACAAATATATGTCCCTAAAGAATATGGAATTTAAAAATAATCAAAATATCTCTCAAGGGTATAAATTATAAGTGGTATTTCTTGGGCCATAGTTTACATTTAATCATAGTTAAGACATTCCTCGTTGACAAACCGCTCATAAATTTCAATGGTAGGTATATAGACAATCAAATAGGAAAGTTGAAGGTATACAAATAATTATAATTTTCTCAAAAGTGTATACGCAATAAATAATTTTCTTTTTATTTATTTATCATTTTAAAGAACTGTGTAATGGTGGCTTGTCCACATTTATAAAAAGAAAAAATGGTTAATGATAAAATAAGACCATGTGAGAGTTTTTTTTATCACTGACCCTGTTTAGATGAGGTTTTATCTTATTATAAAAAAGTTATACATTTAATAAACTGATTGTTTCTTCTGTGTTTACCAGTTCTTCATTGTTTTATTTTATTTTATTTTATTTTTTTATTTCACCTTATTTATATTGTGTTGTTAATCTATCATTGTCGTTTTTCACTAGTAGCATTAATAAGGGTTTTTTTACATGGAGCCTCCCTGAATTTTTATATATTTGTAGGCAACTCCATGCCTTTTCATAATTACAGTAGCTCTGACAACTTCCTCCATGTGCAAATACATCTTTGGGTTGAAATGTTTCCAATCTAAGAATATTCTCACTGAATTAAACTCTCTATGCAAACAACACAAACATAGGTTATCAAAGGACTATTGGTCTAAATGGTATCCTCGGGTCTCATACATCGTGGTAATTCACTTGATCGAAAGTACGCTTCCTCGTGTTCGAAGTTCCCACCTCGTGAAATAGGGGAGCAGCTTTTAGATAATTCACTTTATGAGCACGAAGCTCCCAAGTGTCTCAGTCCCCTACATTTGTACAGCACAAGTAGGGTCAAGTGGGTGCTCAAGTACTTAAGGCCACATCCCTCTGGAGGGGTTTATCCCCTATGTCAAAAAAAAATAAAAATAAAAATAAAAAAAAAACACAAACATAAGTTACCAAACAAATTAGAGAAGCAAAATCAGGGGAAAGAGAAACAAAAGCTTAAAAACCTTCCTAAGCATTTCAAACCTATGGTTTCATGAAGCTTATTGAAATCCAACCCTAATCCTAAAAATCCATTGTCTTTTCTCTCATGCTTTCTCTCCCTACATCCCTTAATCTCTATTTGTGAGAGAGGAATTCAATGTAATTACGCTTAATTTTGAGGCGTGCTATATATAATGCCTTTAAGGTGTTATATGCCCCACTATGAACAACTTGTTGAAGGGTTTCTAGCAAACCACCTCCAAAATACAACAAAACCATTAAAATCTTTAAACAACAATTATAAAGATCTCCCTTGAGAACTTTATATGTTGTTATAAGGTATTGAAATTTTCTGATTGAAACTTCAAGTGTTAGCCATCATCAAACGTACTTGAACTCCACAAATTAACTAGTCTCCTATGGACTAATTTAGGATGGAGGGGCCACGCTTACGCATGTCCTCACTTCACTGGCCTTGTTGCTTTTGTCAAAAAAAACAACTAAGCCTAGCTACCTCCAAAGTAGAAACCTCAAAGTTCACTAACTTTGGTTGTGCCACACCATCAATGGACATCATCAGCTCTTCCTTGAACATTTCTTTGTGTCATTCACATGTCTGCGTTCAATATGTGATGTCAATCTCTACTAATCAAAACTATTGTGTTGTTTTCTTGAAAGCTATCTGAAAAAGACATGCCACGTAATCAATATCTTGTGAAGTCGTCTTAGTATTTAATATATTTGGACATGAAGAAGTGATTGTTTAGTGAGATCTCTTTACACTGCAACTCATGGCCTTCAAAAATTTATTCCTACATATGTAGCACCTATAAATATAGATGTATGACATCATAATAAACTCACTCCTTCTTCAAGGTTTACCAATTCTTCATTATTTATTTTATTTTTTATTTTATCTTATTTATATTGTCATGTTGATCTATCATTGTCATTTTTCTTTTAGTAGTACTAATAAGGGTTTTTTATTTAGAGCCTCCTGAATTCTTATATATTTGTAGGTAAGACCATACTAAACTTTGGGTTGAAATGTTTCCAATCTAAAAATATTCTCACTGATTTAATTACAATTTAAAATTTTCATGCACTATAAATAAAATCGAATATAAAATTAAAAAATTTAAAATTTGTAATAAATATATTTATAAATTCAGATCTTTGATATTTTTCCTAAAAACAAGTGAGAATAGCAAACATGATTTATAAATAAGAGGAACAAATATTAGTAATCGATGTTATCATTGTCCTGTCGTATTCTCGCATTTCGCTGGAAGGGTTTGTCGGTAAATACTCCTCAAAGATTCAATCATGTAGTCCTCAACTCATAAGAACATGACTGGGAGAGATCCGATGGAGTGTTTTGTAGGGCGCACTAAAGTTGTAAAAATCAAAAGAGAAGAAAGGAGTAGAAGATCCAAGAAACAAATGAAAATTCAAATTGAGGATTTCAATGTCTGAGAGATGACTAGAGTTTTTTCTCAACACTTGGTCATCATAATGGCCTTATCCAACCATTTCATATAACCATTCAAAATACCTAGCGGTTTTGTAAGAAGAGCAAATGGTCACAATCTAATACTGGAAACCATTATACTCCTCATTAAAAATAATTGTATCAATCAATTTAATTTTTGAATTTTTTTATTTTTTATTTTTTTAAAAATTAAATTCCAATAAAACCTAGGGTTACCAAAACAATTAGCGAAGCAAAAATCAAGTGGAAAGAGAAACAAAAGCTTAAAAAACATTCCTAAGAGCATTTCCTAAACCTAAGTGGTTTCACATGAAGCTTATTCAAATCCAACCCTAATCCTAAAAATCAATTGCATTTTCTCTCACTCTTTTCTCTTGTTAAAGCGAATAATCTTGTATTAAAAAGATTCATAATCTCAGGGTAGAATTACAAAGGGGATTTTGAGGTGTGTTGTACACATTGTCTTTTAAGCCTTAAGGTGTCATTTTCCCCCTACCTTCATGAACAATTTGCTGAAGGCTTCCAGTTAAATCCAACCTCCAAGATACAACAAAACAACCAAATCCTTTTAAATAAACAAAATTCTGAAGATCTCTTGAATGATAGGTTTTAATACACTCGTTTCTAACTTTATGCTTTAGTTCGACTATATAACCTTTTGAGCCTACTATTAATGAAAGGACATGTTCTCATTAGAACGCAAATCTAATAGTTTGGAAATTTACATGATGAAATATTATAAAAAAATGTATAAATGAAAGGGGGCATAAGATCCAACGATGAAGAATAATCTAGGGAGTATTTGCTGAAGTATATAACAAGTTCCATATTTTTTCAATGAACTAAAAAGAATTTAATATTTATATGTGTATATATAAAGCTTGCTCCATCTCTATATCCCAAATTTTACATTAAAAAATCTAATTAATGTCATAAGATAAATAAAAAAGTAATTAACCACATGCTAAAATTCATATAATCCTTTTAATTAGTTGAGATTATTCCATTAAAAGAATAATTAAAAATTAAAAAGCAAAAAGAAAAATGGTCCTACAAATGAAAATACAACAAAAGGAGATATAATAAAACAAAAAAAAAAAAAGATATATTTTCATCTCTCATTTTGAGTTAAATTTTTCTAAAATCTTTAAACTTGTAAATATGAATCCATTTATATTTTGTTTTCAAAGCGGTCACGATAAATGCCCCTCACCCCCGCAGTGGATTCAAACTCGGATCTTCCTCCCATTTAAAGAATCCCCTAACAGGGACTCCCTGACAGCAACCACAAGACCTCAGAGGGCCTTTGGTATGTTTCAAGTATTCATTACCATGTTTTTAGATGACAACTCCTACATATCATCACTATAGAATATACATATAATACCTGTTGGGTTAGATATCTATCTAACAAATCTAAAGATGCAAATGATTGTGGCATATAAGGCAAAACAAAGTATAAACCACAAAGATTAGAAATAGAAGAATGATTATGTTTATGCATAACATTCTTTTCCTTAATCAAAATGACCACATATATATATATTATGGCCTCATATAAAAAAAAACTAAAACTAAAAAACAAATTTAGGTGCACAAAGTTTCACATGAAGAGAAAAGCAATACCTCACAAAAGTTTGGTATTAAACAATATATTCTCTTTCAATTGCGAAAATGGAGCATAGCCTTCACCCACCGGGAGTTGGACCCACCGCCGCTTGAGATGATTACTCTCAAAATACCACATGAAAGCATACCCAGTTAGGAGATAGCGGGCTACGGATGAAGTCCCTGGATCAACTAGGGATTCCCCCAAGGACCTCTATAGATACATAACTTATGATATTGTTTTCGATTACCATGAGTTCCCTAGCTCCCTTCCTCTCAAGGAGCCACTCACAAGATGATGCACATTATTATTATTATTATTACTACTCATTATTGCCCTCCCTAGCCACCTTTGCTCTTTGCTGATTCTGTTGCTGTCTCTGTCTATAGATGTTCCAGTTGTTTGAGAAATGGTGGCGCGCGCCATGTGTCCATCTCTACTGTCATCTCCAAAAGATCATCATCAGTACTAGTAATTACAGTATGGTTTTGGGATTTATTCTCCAAAGTACTTTGGCTAGCAAATATCTTTGAACAATTGTCCTCCGAGAATAAACGGCGAAATTAGTATTATCATCATCTTCAGCTTCATTAATTATACTGCTGAACACAGTGGTAAGTGTAGTGAAATTAGTATCAATATTAATGTCTTCGCTTTGCTTGGCCTTAATGTTAGCCTTTTCATCTTCTTGCTTAGCAATAGCAACACGAACACGACGACCAATTTGCCCGACCCTACTCCCAGAGTTCTGTAAATACATTTCCCTTGCATTCGTTACTGTGGATCAAATATTAAAGAAAGATAGAGAAAAATTATGGAAAGAAAGAAAGAGAGAAAGAGATATATACCATTGCTTTGCTTTGCTTCCGGAGAGAAAAATGAAAGTTGTATCAACGAGAGAGAGAGAGAGAGAGAGAGAGAGAGAGATGCAATTAGGCAGAGCGGAGAAAACTAAAACGATGATTATTTATAGAAAGGATAATTGATTAAGAGTTGTCAATTTATCAAAAAGTCCCTTGTTTTTAGTTAAATAAATTACTCTCTAGTCTAAATTAGTATAGTAGAAGAAAATATATTTTTATC